>JABSNV010000146.1:0-90000 GCA_024085815.1 Flaveria linearis | reverse complement strand
AGAATAGGTGCATGCTAGGTCGTTTACTATATGTTTGCGATTTTTTGGATGATTTGCTAGACGTAGTGAGTCATTGGAATGATTTGTCTTGAAATTGACTAACTAAATATGCAACTAATCTTAATACTGTGAAGTTGATAGGTTATCGGTTTGTCTAGTGTGTTGCGATTGCTAGGTTAGAGTCTCTGTGAGGAGTTCTGTCTAGTTTACTCTTCACATCTTGTTTACCGAATCTGATCAGTCACCCGATATCTATCCCCTTGCTTTAGGACCGCTCGCGCTGTGAGGTAGAGTGTCTGTCTTAAGGTATTGAGTCACTTGCGCCGTGAGGTAGAGTGTTTTTCGGGTGCCTTGTTAGCATAGTTGGAGAACCTGTGAGGGGAATCCGTTAACAGTGTTTTATCGGTTATTAGGTCAATCTAGTTGCTTCCCCTGAAAGTGTCGAGGATTCTCTAGGTCCCTTTTAAGTTAGTATCTTCAGATCCCGGTTACACAAGTATTTCCAAAACCGTTAGAAGAAAAGCCAAAACATGTATAGGATTCTTGCCTAGGTAGTGTTTTCTTCTCCTGATTTAAATCTAGTCAATTCCTTGTTTTCTGTCCAGTCTTAGTTCTTTTAAAGTAATTTAAAACAAACCCCCCATTTACTTTCATTTAGTATTTTTAGTCGAGTCTTAGGTAAGTTTAGTTTACGTTTTCCATACAGAAATCTTTGGGTTCGATAACTCGGACTTTAAAGCTATTCTGCAATTGACCGGTACACTGCCGGTTGTGTTGCTTAGGATCGAGTCTTAGTCTTAGTTTTATAAATTTAAAGCTTTTCAGTGTCTAGTTTAGAATAAATTTTGTTAGTTTTATTTAGATAGTCTAGCACACATCAAAGTTTTTGGCGCCGTTGCCGGGGATTTCTTGGCGATTGCGTTAATTAGACTTACTTGATTTAATTGCTATTTGTGCTAAGTTTTTTTTTAATTAGTTTGTTTTCAATTCTATTTGTTTTTATTTTATTTGTTTGAGTCAGTCTTACGGTTTTTAATTTGTGTTTTACAGGTTTATGCCCCGCTTGAGATCACAAGGACCACCTTCGGATCAAGATTTGCAGCTTGCGTTGCCCAAATTTAAGGGTGGTACTTCTTCTCTTTCTGTTTTTGATTCTACATCTTTTCCTACAGCACCTTCTTTTACTTCTTCTGTAGATTCTAGCCCACCTAGTTCACCACACACACATATGGCTGAAAATCAAACTGTTCATCAGCAAGCCACCAATGGCTTCACAGGAGTTAGCAATCCAATCATACTTCCTACCATTGCTAATGATAACTCCTGGCAGATCCCATCCTACGTCATGACAGCTATCACTAATAACTGTCAGTTCCACGGACGAGAGGATGAGGACGCCCCTGCACACATAGGTCGCTTAGAGCGAATAGGTAGAACTTTTAAGTTGCAGGGTGCGTCTGATGATGCCATCTTTTTACAGCTGTTTCCCTTTTCACTTGCTGATCGAGCCGCCACTTGGCTCGAATCTCATGCAGCTGGTACTTTCACCACCTGGCCGGCTCTTCGTGAGCGTTTTCTTCATAAATATTTTCCGCCGGCCAAGGCATCTAGGCTTAGAGATGAGATACATTCGTTTAGGATGGAGCCCGATGAGCCTTACTATCGTGCTTGGGAGAGGTTTCAAAACCTCCTTAGTCGTTGCTCCCAGCATGGTTTGTCTGAATGGGCTTGGTAGAAAAGTTTTACAATGGGTTGAATTATGAGACGAGAGCTAGGTTTGACACGTCTGCGGTGGGCATCTCATGGGTAAGAAAAATGTGAATGAATGTAATGAGATGTTTGAGAGTTTTGCCCAAGCAGAACATGAGCAGCGGTCTGGAAACAGGAATTCCAGTCCTGCCACTGGTACCTCATCTCGAGGAGTTCACCATGTCACCATGGATACTAGTGTGGCTGCTGCTCTTGATAGCCTAGTTCGTGAGGTTAGAGAGCTGAAAAAGAAGGTTGATAGGTGTGAGCTATGTAGAGGTGACCATGCCACTAGTGAGTGCCCTTTGATAGGTCAAGAGCAAGCCAGTTATGTAGGTAACAATTCTTATAACTCCGGTTGGAGAAATCAGAACAACTGGCGTTCTTCAGGTGCTCCCCCAGGTTCTCACAGAATTCTAATCAAAACCAGGGGCAGGGTAGTGGTTCAGGTGGTCAGTCAGGGCAGAATAGTGGAGATTTAAGTAGGATAGAGAATCTGTTGACTCAGTTAGTGGTTAAGGATTCTAAGACGCAGCAGATTCTAGCTGAACATGATATCTTATTGAAAAATCAGCAATCAGCTTTCCTAGATCTTCAGAGGACTGTAGGGGATATAGCTAGAAGGTTAGATGAGAAGCCCCAAGGTCAGTTGCCCGGTAATACTCAACAGAACCCGAATGCACATGTTAAGGCCATTACAACTAGGTCGGGCAGGCAGTTAGATGAGGTGAGAGGCCCTATAGTTGAGGAGGTCATGTTTGAGAAGGATGAGAGTGAGAAGGTAGTAGAGAATCCCTCTGGGGATAGTGCTGTTAGGAAGCCTAGTGTGTTTGAGCGTTCTCCGGTGATTGATCATTCCCGTCTCCCGTTTCCCGATAGGCTTAAGAATCAAAAGTATGAAAAGGATTACGGGCACTTTTTGGATTTGTTTAAACAATTGAAGGTCAATCTCCCGTTCATAGAGGTAATTAAGTGGATGCCTAGGTATGCTAAATTTTTGAAAGACCTTTTGAAGAATAAAAGCAAACTAGGTGAAATTTCGAGTGTTTCCTTGTCGGGTGAGTGTTCTGCGGTGGTCATGAACCAACTACCGGAGAAATTGGCAGATCCCGGGGTCTTCACAATCCCGTGTCTGTTTGGTAGTGAAGTTCAATGCCACGCGTTGGCGGATTTAGGAGCTAGTATCAATCTTATGCCCTATTCCTTGTATGAGAAGCTAGGTTTAGGTGAGTTGAGCCCAACGCGCATGACACTTTCCCTTGCTGATAAATCTGTTAAGCATCCGCGGGGAATTGTAGAGAATTTATTGGTTAAGGTTGGTAAGTTTGTGTTCCCCGTGGACTTTGTAGTGTTAGACATGGAGGCTGATGAACGAGTTCCTATCATTCTAGGTAGACCCTTCTTGTGTACTGCTAAAGCTAACATTAATGTGTTTAAGGGTGAGATCACACTTCACGTGGGAGAGGAGAGTGTAGTGTTTGAGGTTGCCAAATCGATTAGGGGTCCTAGTATTCCGAAAGAGTCGGTGTCCTTGATCAATTCGTGTGAGGTGGATGATAGGATGATGGAGAATGAGAGAGTGTATTCGGTTGAGGAGGAGGATGAGTTAGATCGAGTGGTGGATGAGTTTATGCGAGTTTGTGAAAGTGATGATGAGTTAGTTGATTGTGAATTTGAGAAGTTTGTGGTTGAGGATAGCAAATCCCCAAGTGTGGGGATGTTAGAGTTTGATAGAGAACCGCCACCATTAGCAAAACCCAAGTGTGGGGATTGTTGTGATTTGATTGATTCTGAATTTGGTGGTTTCTTGTTTAGTGGTGAGTTTGGAGGTGAGGTTGTTAGTTTTGGGGGTGAGCTGGGTCTTCATGATCCCCCATAAGTTGATCTGAGTGATGTTTTTGGGTAGTGACCCGTTTGTAGAGTTTGTAGAGTCAGATTGTTTATTTTATTTGTGTTCTCCTTTTTGTTGAGTCAGATTGTTTATTTTATTGAGTCTGTTTGATGCTGTGTTTGCCTGGTAGAGTGTTTGTTTTGCAGGTTTGGAATAATTCACCCGTACTCAATCTCCATTCGGGTGAATATATCCAACACTTTTTAAGGAGGCAACCAGTGATTCCTGATCGCGAATGAAATGCTATACGATCAGAGGTTTTGGATTCAGACTGTGCACAGATGGAATTTGCTTATTACCAGCTAAGTCTTTTCCAAAACTCTTCTTATTTATGTCTTTCTTTTTAATTTCCACATTGAGGACAATGTTAAATTTAAGTGTGGGGATAGGAAGACATGTGTCTTAGGTTTAATTTAATTGAGTCAGTCAGTCTTTAATATTTGAGTGTGTTTAGTTAGTTTTATTATTTTGTCTGTTTATTTGAGTCTAAAAAAAAAAAAAAGTCCCTGATTTTGATGTTTGCATATATTAAAAATGGAAAATGATAGATAAAATCAGGTGTTCGATTTTTCAAATAGTACATATATAAGATGAATAACTGATTGAAAACATGTCTGATTTGGGATGTGCGGGTAGGCCCAGCTGATCTTGTAAGGTTATCCTAGGAGTATTTTAGTACACTTAATTAAACATTATTAAGTCTTGTGGGTTCTCACCATTGGAAGCCAAAACCGTAGACAGTATAAGGGGTACCACTGTAGGTTAAGACCCAGCTGTAGTTTTTCTAGCAGGCACGCTTTAACAGGCGGCGCCCTTAGGAAATCCACCCATAAAAAAAGAAAAAAAAAAAAAAAAGAGAGAGCAATGAACTTAAAATCTTAAAAACCTGAGGCCTATGCGTTGGTTGCGGGGGATAGTGACTCTTGCTTGCAACACCTCTAGGAATTGGGTATAATAAGCTTAAGGCTCATGCGTTGGTTGCGGGGGATGGTGACTCTTGCTTGCAACGCCTCTGAGAATTAGGTATAATAAGGCAATGCTCTGAAAAAAAAAATATATATATGAGAAAAGCTCAGAAAAGATGCCAAAAGGGGCACAAACAAATTCCATCTAGAGATAGAGGGATTACAGTTGGGTAGTGGGTTACGGTGGTAGAAAAATCTTAGAAATTTGATTTATTCTGTGCCTAGAAAGCTTGAAGCGGGAATAGGTACCGAAGTGTGAGACCCATAATGAATTAATCAAATACTTGAACTTAATTGCAATACGATTGGGGACCTGAATGATCGGCGGTTGGGTTTAAGTGGACAAATATACCTGTGATCGCGGTCAACATGTTTTTTATATCTTAATATAAGCCGTTATCCTGAATTTTTTTTGAGAACCGGATTTAAACCTGATTATGATTCCATAGCATAATACTTTTTCAGGGACGAAAAAGAGTTAAGTGTGGGGATGTTTGATGTGTTGCAAACACATATGTTGTTAGAGTCGGATTTTGAGTCTTTTTACGTTTATTGTGTTAATTTTATTAGAATAAGTTAATGTTTCGTTATTTGTCATTTGCAGGTGTTTGGATGCAGGAAGGAATGGAAAATGAGTCGGAACGAGGGCATTGGACAAGTGAAGGAGTTGCAAGTTATTAACTTGAAAAATAAAGAAAAATTGCAGAGAATAGGTTCTTCGCGCTGCGCGCACGAGTTGACTACACTGTACGCGCTGCGCGAAGAGAGGATTTTCGGCCCCCGACTATTTTGTCCCTTAGCGCTGCGCGCACAGATTATGTATATTGTACGCGGTGCGCGAAGAGAAAGAACGCGGCCAAACCCTAATTTTCACATTTAAATAAAATGTATAACACATTCTAAAGGGGAGCCCCGACTTCCAGACGACAAAAGAGACGATTTTGGAGATCCCAAGCAGAGAACAAGCAATTGGAAGCATCAAGGAGCAAGGATTGAGCAAGAGGATTGAAGATTCAAGGGTGTTATTCATCGGTTTCATCTTCTTCTTGTTTACTCTTGCTTTTGAATCATGTTTACTGAGTTGTTTATGAACTTTAGCTACTGTTTTGATATGGTTCTTGGGTAAACTTCTGTAGCTACCTAGGTTTTGATGAATATGCATGTTTGATTATGAATTTTATCGGTTTTTGGAACAATGATTGTGTTTAATTGCTAATGAGAAGATATTGGTTTGAATGATCAGTTGTGGACGTGTGTTTAGATCAGTTTTGAGTAGTGATTTATCATTCCACGTGTGCCTTGGTGATTGTCTGTCATAGAATAGGTGCATGCTAGGTCGTTTACTATATGTTTGCGATTTTTTGGATGATTTGCTAGACGTAGTGAGTCATTGGAATGATTTGTCTTGAAATTGACTAACTAAATATGCAACTAATCTTAATACTGTGAAGTTGATAGGTTATCGGTTTGTCTAGTGTGTTGCGATTGCTAGGTTAGAGTCTCTGTGAGGAGTTCTGTCTAGTTTACCCTTCACATCTTGTTTACCGAATCTGATCAGTCACCCGATATCTATCCCCTTGCTTAGGACCGCTCGCGCTGTGAGGTAGAGTGTCTATCTTAGGTATTGAGTCACTTGCGCCGTGAGGTAGAGTGTTTTCGGGTGCCTTGTTAGCATAGTTGGAGAACCTGTGAGGGGAATCCATTAACGGTGTTTTATCGGCTTATTAGGTCAATCTAGTTGCTTCCCCTGAAAGTGTCGAGGATTCTCTAGGTCCCTTTTAAGTTAGTATCTTCAGATCCCGGTTACACAAGTATTTCCAAAACCGTTAGAAGAAAAGCCAAAACATGTATAGGATTCTTGCCTAGGTAGTGTTTTCTTCTCCTGATTTAAATCTAGTCAATCCTTGTTTTCTGTCCAGTCTTAGTTCTTTTAAAGTAATTTAAAACAAACCCCCATTTACTTTCATTTAGTATTTTTAGTCGAGTCTTAGGTAAGTTTAGTTTACGTTTTCCATACAGAAATCTTTGGGTTCGATAACTCGGACTTTAAAGCTATTCTGCAATTGACCGGTACACTGCCGGTTGTGTTGCTTAGGATCGAGTCTTAGTCTTAGTTTTATAAATTTAAAGCTTTTCAGTGTCTAGTTTAGAATAAATTTTTTGTTAGTTTTATTTAGATAGTCTAGCACACATCAAAGTTTTTGGCGCCGTTGCCGGGGATTTCTTGGCGATTGCGTTAATTAGACTTACTTGATTAATTGCTATTTGTGCTAAGTGTTTTTTTTAATTAGTTTGTTTTCAATTCTATTTGTTTTTATTTTATTTGTTTGAGTCAGTCTTACGGTTTTTCATTTTTGTGTTTTACAGGTTTATGCCCCGCTTGAGATCACAAGGACCACCTTCGGATCAAGATTGCAGATTACGATGAGGATGTGATCAGAAACCTCAACACCTCTCTCTCCGACGAACTAAGTATGATCAAGACGAAGCTGATGAACCAGGAGTTAAGGGAGAAACAAAGGATGAGATGTTGGAGGGAATGACAAAGATGTTGGTTGATCAAAATAAATTGATCAGCTGATGAACCAGGAGTTAAGGGAGAAACAAAAGGATGAGATGTTGGAGGGAATGACAAAGATGTGGTTGATCAAAATAAATTGATCAAGAGATTACTGGAGGAGGTGAATGAATTGAAAGCTGTTGCCAGCTTGCCCAATCAGCTAACTCAACCTGAGTTAGATGATCTAACTGATACTTCAAAGTTCCCATTTTGAATGTGGGTACTTCATCCAAGGCAGGAGAGGGCACATCTGGTGCAGGTGTTGATGAAGCTGGTGAATCGGGAAAGAGGACTGAGGAACCACATGATGAGAATGTTGAGCATGTTGAAGAAGTGATAGAGGCTAGATTTGTTGATATGGGGATTAATCTTGGTGATTTTTTGGAGAAGAGAGAATGGGAAAACAGACTGAAGCTTCTGAGCAACCCATTGAAAAGGGATTGGTGGATGAGGAGGAAGAGGATGAGCAACTAGTTGATTGTGATTCAGAGCCTGAATACTATGAGGTGGATGAAAGGCCACTAACATATACAAAAAGGCGAAAATGAGAATGATGTTATCGAGATAGAGAAGGCTGACTGGTTTGTGAAGGAGAAAGAGCCCGAAGAGGTGACTCCCCTGTTCCAAAATATGGAAGGGTTGTGCAAGAAGGAGGCGGATAAGAGAATAATCAGCTGGAAGTATCACCCTGACCTCAAGTTGTACATGATTAAGAGAAGAGGGGGTGGGATTACATACTTACACAAGAGGAAGGTTCAAGACCTTGCCTAGGTGGGATTTAAGAAGGCTGGCATCCTTGCCTCTGCTTGAAGCTCATCTAAGTGAAAGAGCCAAGCTGCTAGAGAAGGAGATTAAAAATGGACTGAATGATAACTTTGAGGCATTTGGTTATATGAAGGCCGAGAGAAAGAGGTCGAAGAAAGATAAGGATTGGGTGACGGGCAAAGGGAAGATTGTGCTAAGCGTGAAGCCATCAAAATCGTTCATAGAGTAAGATTAGCAGATCCTTCACCCCCATGTCTACAAGAATTTGAGAAATGGTTTTATGATAACCAAACGGGGGAGGCAGTGATTAGAGTGAAGGGTGGTATAGAACATAGAATCTTTGACCCTATGGAGATTTTTGGATTCTCATATGAAGACCTACTTATTCTATGTGAGAATCATATCAAAGCAGGATCAGGAGAAGAGACGAGGAAGGAGGAAAGCCTGTTCATGATAGTAGCCAACAAGATTAGATGTGTGAGGGCTGAAGTAAAGAAGCTGGCAGAGAAAGTAAGGGCTGAAGATGATCTGAACATGGATATCCGGACTTAACTAAGAAATTTGCACAAGCTAGTGCTCGTCCTGAAGGAGCTGCTGATGTCGGAGGTGACCAAGGTGGATCAAGTGCTGAAGTTCAACAAAGGAAATCTGTAGGAGATGAGACAGAGACCTCAGGTGCAAGAGCAGGGGATGCTGGAGCTGAATAGAGATATCAAGACAAGCGGAGTAGGTAAGATCCAACCTAGGGGGAGTATTGAAGATCAAGTATAGGTTGGACTCACCTTAGATTAGTATTTGTTTACATTTCTATGTAATAGGATTTATGTTAGATACTTTTGTAAGTTGTTTAGTTTATTATCTATTTTAGTAGTCCAGCGAAACTGTGAGCGAAACTGCAGTTTCGCTCACAGTCAGCTGTAAGTTCTCCCGGCGAGACTGCAGTTTCGGCCGGGCGAAACTATAGTTTCGGCAGCATAGTTTCGCCTCTAGCGAAACTATCTGCGAAACTACATCTGCTATATATAGATTTCATTTTGTTTATTGTTGGGTATCCTTGCAAAACCCTAATCGAATATTTCTGTTGCAAGAGGCTATTGTAAGCTGGTTCTTATTGAATATATTGAGCTTATCTTATTTCATTGGCATTGTTGCTTATTGAATCATCTTTGAATACATTTTGGTCTTCTTTGTTCTTCAAATCTTTATGTGTGTTGTTTGTTTATGGTATTGAACGATTCAAACCATCTTCTGCACTAAAAAACTGATCAAATGGACCTAAAATCTTTCACTTGATTAATAATAATACTTTACATATATGAGCATAAACACACCACGTAAAGTCATATAATAATATCATATGGAACACAAGAACAGTCTAAAAACATGCATAGAATAAACAAATATAAACACCAAGTCAAACCAGGGTCAAACCTTAAAATTCTACATTTTCTGAAATTTCAGAAAATTTCTAAGTGTTCTAGGCGCATGAGCACTATGTAGGCGCCTGAGCACTATGCAGACGCATGGATACTTAGGCATATGGGAAAGTTAGGCGCATGGGAAAATCCCGGCGCATGGGCACTGCTTGGGCGCATGAGCCCAACACTTAGGCATTTTGAGCAGTGGGCGCATGGGGAACTTGGGCGCATGGGAAAAGACTTTGGTGCATGACAACTTCTTGGGCGCATGGACACTATTTGGGCGCATGGGCTGGCTCTTAGACTATCTTGGCAAAATTCTAGGCGCATGAGAACTATTGGGGCGCATGATCAACACTTAGGCTTTTGAGTCAAACTTTTTCAGGCGCATGGATACTATTTGGGCGCATGACCAGATGTTATGCATATTTCTAAATTATTTTCAGACCCAATCTGCATTCTAACATACTCTTAACTTATGTCTTACATTCTAAGCATTTACAACACACATATAACCATAAAACACCAGAATGCATACACAAATACATACGGTTACACACATAACACTTGTAAAACATCATTACATGCATTTTCAGCCCCAAAAGAATTTTAAAAACACAATACGGGGTTCTAGAACTCACCTAAAGTAGTCTTCAAGTAAAACTCCACCAAACTTGATGGTAACAAGAGTTCAAACACCTAAAACACCCAAAATAAACAACCAAGCACAAAGAACACATAAAAAATGGTTTCAAGGTCGAAAACACAACAAAACCGAGCCAATTATACGAAGAAATGTTTACCAAGAGCAAAAAAATCAGTTTCTTCTTCTTCTTGAAACTGAGAGGAAAAACTTTTAACTTCTTTTCTTTCTTCTTTGTCGAAGACAGCAGGTAAACAACACAAATATGGGCAGCCATACCTATCAATATAAAATAGTTGACTTTTGTACTTTTTACACAAATCCCCCCTCCACTATTGTTCTTTTCATTCTCTTCAAGATACTTTTATTTTCTTCTTTTTATTGCTTTTCTTTTCTTTCATTTCGGGTGTTACAAGTCTACCCCCCTTAAGGAGGTTTCATCCCTGAAACCTGACACTCTTTGAAAAACTGTGGGTAATGTTGTCTTATTTCTTCCTCACTCTCCCATGTAGACTCAGAACCCTTTTGGTGTTTACACTGCACACGCACAAGTGGAACCGCCTTATTTCTTAATTTCTTCTCCTTTAGATTGATGATTGCCACTGGTTGCTCCACATAATTGAGTCATTCATCCACCTCAATATCCTTCAGTGGTACAATCATGTCTTCATCAGCTAAGTATTTCCTCAGATGAGATACATAGAATGTCGGATGAATTCTACTTAACTCATCAGGCAGTTCTAATCGATAGGCCACCTCTACTACTCGTGCGATGATTCGGAAAGGCCCTATGTACCTTGGGCTCAGCTTACCCTGTTTCCTGAACGGATGATCCCCTTCCAAGGTGAGACCTTCAACATGACTCTATCACCCACGTTGAACTCGATCGGTCGGCATACGACTTCTGGCTGTCCTTTGCCGCCTTCATAAAGGCTTTGATCTTTTCTAACTTTTTCTTCATTTCCTCAATAACCTCGATACTTCTCAACTCTTTCTGCCAATGTCTCCCCAACATACGGGCGTCCTACACCTCCTACTGTATAGCATCTCGTATGGTGGCATGCCAATGTTGGCACGATAACTGTTGTTGTACGAGAATTCAGCTAATGGTAAGTGTTCATCCCAACTTCCACAAAAATCGATGACGCATTCCCGAAGCATATCTTCGAGTGTCTGATTGGTCCTTTCCAACTGACCATCTGTTTGAGGGTGGTAAGCCATGTTAATATGTAGCCTCGTCCCCATCGCATCATGCAATCTTTTCTAAAACTTTGATGTTAACCGAGTGTCATGGTCAGACATGATAGACATTGGTACACCGTGACACATCATAATCTATTTGATGAACAGATCCGCCAACCTCTCAGATGAATATGTCTCGTGGATCGGCAGGAAGTGAGCACTCTTCGTTAAATGGTCAACTATCACCCATATAGCATCGTACCCCCTTGCTGTACGTGGTAACTTCATAATAAAGTCCATGGTGATGTGCTCCCATTTCCACTCGGGTATATATAAAGGTTGGATCTTCCCGTATGGCTTCTAATTCTCTGCCTTCACTTGCAAGCAAGTAAGGCACTTACTCACATACTCCACTATATCGTGTTTCATTCCCGGCCACCAGTAATCTTTCTTCATGTCTTGATACATCTTAGTAGCGCTGGGATGAATGGAGTATAAAGTCTTATGAGCTTCATCCATGATCCGCTCCCGTAACTCTCCGTAACGAGGGATCCACATCCGCCCGAAGTGGCTTCTAACTCCATGGGTATTTTCTCCCAACTCCATGACTAGACCTCTCGTTCTTTTGAAGTTAAGGAGTCTTCTTTCAACGCCTTATTTTGAAATTATTTGACCTGGGTCATCACGTCAGATGTCATCACTAGTTGATAAGCTTTCACCCGGATCGGCTCGAGTCTCTCCTTTCGGCTGAGGGCATCAGCCACTACATTGGCTCTACCGGATGGTAGTGGATCTCACAATCATAATCCTTGATTAACTCTAACCACCTCCTCTGCCTCATATTGAGATCTTTGTGCTCAAAGAAATTCTTTAAGCTTTTGTGGTCCATGAAGATTTTGCACTTTGCCCCGTACAGGTAGTGCCTCCAAATCTTAAGTGCAAAAACCACAGCCACTAGCTCCAAATCATAGGTGGGATAATTGACCTCGTGGGTTTTTAATTTTTGGGACGCGTAGGCTATTACCCTTCCATGTTGCATCAACACGCAACCCAGTCCCGAGTAAGAAGCATCTGAATATACCACTAAGTCATTATTCCCTTCGAGTAATGTCAAGACAGGAGCTTGAGTTAATCTTGCTTTTAACTCCTTAAAAGCATCCTCCTGTTCCCAACCCCACACAAACTTCACGTCATTGCGAGTCAATTTAGTCAAAGGTGAGGCATCTTGGAAAAGTCTTGAATAAATCTTCTGTAGTAGCCCGCCAACCCTAAGAAACTTCGAATCTCGGATGGCGTCTTTGGAGACTTCCATTGCATCATAGCCTCAACCATCACCGGGTCCACCATAATTCCTTCAGAATTCACCACGTGACCTAAAAAATGAACTTCGCGCAACCAAAAAGCACACTTAGAGAGATTAGCATACAACTTCTCTCTTCTAAGTGTCTCCAATACTTCACGTATGTGGCCGGCATGTTCTCCCTTGTTTTTCGAATAAATCAGGATATCATTAATAAACACAATCATTGATTTATCTAACATTGGCTGACACACTTGGTTCATCAAATCCATAAAGGCAGCTGGCGCGTTAGTTAAACCGAAAGACATAACGAGAAATCATAGTGTCCGTAACGTGTGAAAAAACTATCTTAAGAATGTCTTGCTCCTTCACCTTCAATTGATAGTAGCCAGATCGGAGATCTATCCTTGAGAACCAACTGGCACACCTTGGAGCTAGTCAAACAAGTCACCTATTCTGGGTAGGGGATATCGGTTCTTAACAAACATGATCGGAGCACCCCCAGGAGAGATGCTCGGTCAGATAAACCCTTTATCCATCAACTCCTATAGTTGAACCATTAGTTCCTTATCTCAGTCGGAGCTAATCGGTACAGTGCTTTGGCAACGGGTTGAGCATCGGATATCAGATTAATATGAAACTCAATCTCGTGATCCAGTGGCACACCTGGTTAGTCTTCTGGGAACACGTCCGGAAAGTCACACACAACTGGTGCACTAGACAATTATGGTACCGATGCATCCACATGGTTTACGTAAGCCAGGTAGGTACTACATCCCCGTTTCATGCACTTCTCTACCACCGCCATCGAAATCACCTTCGGAACTATAGTGACGCGATCACCGTAGACCGTCACCGAACTTCCATTCGGCGCAATTAATCGAATCCATTCCTAGTACTGCATCAAATCCTCCTAGGGGCATCACAAATAGTTTAGCAGAGAACCTATGGCCTTCTAGTTCTATGTCACAGTCTTCTATCATATCAGAAATTCTGGTAGACTTACCAATAGCAGTTTCTATATCAAATGGCTCATTAATAATTCTACTAACTAACAGGTAATTTAGCATAGAAAACAGCAGAAATGAAACTCCTACTAGCACCAGAATCAAATAATACAGAGGCACGAGTTTGGTTTACTAGAAACATACCTGACACAACATCGGGGTCTACCCTAGCCTCCTCCCAGGTCATCGTGAAGGCTCTAGCAGTTGCCATCTGCCCCTCATTCTCTGTCGTCTTCTTTACCCCAGAACTCTCGGCCCTTGGCTTCTTGCAATCCCTACTCACGTATCCCTCTTCATCACAGTTATAACACCACAACACCGTACAATCCCTTGCAATGTGACCGGGCTTCCCATAATTTAAGCATACATTTAATCCTAACCTGCACTCACCAGTATGCTCCTTCCCACACTTACCACACCTCTTTACCCCTAAACCTGCTGAAATCACCCGTCGATCATCCACCCTGCCTTCTTGTTGTTTGGGGTGAAACCACCGCGTCCAAACCGTTTCCCGCTCCAGTTATTGTCTCCACCACTCATCTTCTTCACCTCCACCACATTCTTCTCCCTTTCATCATACAATCTACCCGCCAGGTCTACCATCGACCGAAAGGTACCCGGCCGGGTGGCAAAAAATGCCTGCGGATGTCAGCCGGTAATCCCTGAATGTACCGCTTAATTTTCCCTGACACCGGCGTCACCTGATCAGTCACCAGCCTTGCTATCTCATTAAACTTGGTAGTGTACTGCCAGTGTGTCATAGTGCCCGCCTCTAGTTGCAAGAACTCCCTCTCAATCTTATCAGTTCCCTGTGAGGACAAAACTCCTCAATCACCTACTTCTTTAATTCTCGCCACCTCATCCTGCCAATGGCCCTGCTACCCTCAGCCGGGACAATGTTGTCCCGCCAGCATAAGGCCGAATCCACAAACGAGTGGATAGCAAACTTTACCTTTCTGATCTTCTCGGCACACACTGATATCAAGTACCGCCTCCATCTCCCTCACCCATCAGTGAGCAGCAATAGCATTGCCATTCCTTTCGAAATTTGGGGGCCTGCACTTTTGAAATGCCCTGTAATTATAGCTCTGTGCAGTTTCCTGCACAGCCACCTCCTCTGCATCATCACTGGAGGCCACCGTCTCAGCCTCCTGTTGCTCTCTTTGTTCTCTTTCAGCGGTCTTCCTCTTTTCCTTCTTCTCCTTTTTTTTATCTGCCTCACCGCCCTAATCACTTCAGTTACCACAGACGGCAGAATTGTCTGCATGACTTGGTGAGCCTCCTCAACTACTGCCTCCTTCTTTGAGGCCCTCAGGATTGCACTCTCATCACCACCTTCCTGATGATGGACCTAGGGATCTTCAGGTGCAGTTTCAGCAACTCTAGCCCTATTCCTCGTGACACACAATCCAGCACCAGGTCCACCACGTACTCCACCTCGTAAGGCCTTTGATGATCTACCGCCGGCTATCTCTAGACACTATAAGATTAAAACACCAGTACGATCATTCAAGGTAATAGCTCAATTAATGTTAAGTATAGTAAGTCCCTAATTACAGTGACTAGTTATATTAACCACTTACTTTACTCTTCATCCCCCAAGCATTTCCTATCCTAACTACAATAGTGTTCAAATCTAATAAAAGCACATAAATCAAATAGCATACGCACATAATATCGGTTAATATTAAGAAAAGAATTACTGATGGCAAGTAGCTACTTGGGCTAGCATCCCTCCATTCGGTCCCATTCTCAGTTTAAGTTTAGGTTTTTGAAAATATTTACCCATTTCTCTTAAACTTTAGCTCTGATATCAACTTGTAAGGCCCCGTTCCCGGAGACCTCATTTGGACAATCATAGCATTATTATATAAAACAATACACATTCCATAAAATGTTGCAGCGGAATTAAGTTAACAAAAACCATTCATACATATAATTAATGTTGCAAAATAATACATCATTGTAAGTTAGGGTTACAAAACAATCAATTAGCTGCATTACAATACAACAAAATCATTAAGCTTGAACGGATGCCAGTCTAGCCCTGACGAGTAGCTTCCCCCATGTGCCATTGCCAGCAATAATTACCTGCCAACTGAAATACATAAAACTCAGCGTTGCTGAGTGAGTTCTAGTTTTAAAAGTATTAAAATGCCTTGTATGATTTATATACGAAAATATCTTTTTTGAATAAACTACATTACTTTCGTATGCGAGCACACATCATACGTACATCCAGATAATATTCAATATTATCATCATTATCATTCTCATTCTTTCTTTTATTATTATCTTTCACTTCCGATTTAGACCAATGTGCAATACCCCAAACATTGTGTACAAAGCTGATACTAGGCTAAACTCTATAAATAGACCCCTAACATTGTGCATGAAGCGTGACCAGTACCTAGTGTATGCTAAAAGGGTCATGTCAATCTCAAGGGTTGACCCTGTGTGTATCCTTCAGGTTAGCTAAACCGCACATAGTTGAGCTAACGACAATGTGGTTATGCACCTCCATTCAATTTGCTTGCAAGACTTTCATTCGTTCATTATATTCCACTTTTCATTAACATTAATCTTTCACTTGATTAATAATAATACTTTACGTATACGAGCATAAACACACCACGTAAAGTCACATAATAATATCATATGGAACACAAAAATAGCCCAAAAACATGCATAAAATAAACAAATATAAACACCAAATCAAACCAGGGTCAATCCTTAAAATTCTACATTTCCCAAAATTTCAGAAATTTTCTAAGTGTTCTAGGCGCATGAGCACTATGTAGGCGCATGAGCACTATATAGGCACAGGAGCACAATGTAGGCGCCTGAGCACTATGCAAGCACATGGGTACTTAGGAACATGTGAAAGTTAGGCACATGGGAAAATACAAGCGTGTGGGAAAATCCAGGCGCATGGGCACTGCTTAGGCGCATGAGCCTATGACTTAGGCATTTTGAGCAGTGGGCGCATGGGGAACTTGGGCGCATGGGAAAAGACTTAAGCGCATGACAACTTCTTGGGCGCATGGACACTATTTGGGCACATGGGCTAGCTCTAAGACTATTTTGGAAAAATTCCAGGCGTATGAGAACTATTGGGGTGCATGATCAACACTTAGGCTTTCTGAGTCAAACTTTTCAGGCGCATGGATACTATTTGGGTGCATGACCAGCTGTTATGCATATTTCTAAATTACATTCAGACCTAATATGCATTCTAACATATTCTTAACTTATGTCTTACATTCTAAGCGTTTACAACACATATATAACCGTAAAACACCAGAATACATACATAAAAACATACGGTTACACACATAACAGTTATAAAACATCATTACATGCATTTTCAGCCCCAAAAGAGTTTTAAAAACACAATATCGGGTTCTAGAACTCACCTAAAGTAGTCTTCAAGTAAAACTCCACCGAACTTGAAGGTACCAAGTGTTCAAACACCTAAAAAAACAAAATAAACAACCAAGCACAAGGAACACATAAAAAACATTTTCAAGGTTGAAACCCAACAAAACTGAGCCAATTACACGAAGAAATGCTTACCGAGAGCAAAAAAATCAGTTTCTTCTTCTTCTTGAAACCAAGAGGAAAAACTTTCAGCTTTTTTTCTTTCTTCTTTGTCGAAGACAGCAGGTAAAGAACACAAATATGGGCGGCCATATCCATAAATTATAAAATAGTTGATTTTTGTACTTTTTACACAAAGCCCCCCTCCATTATTGCTCTTTTTCATTCTCTTCAAGATACTTTTATTTCCTTCTTTTTATTACTTTTATTTTCTTTCATTTTGACAAGAAATTTAAGGTGTTACAATAAGTTTCATACATTTTGTCTCTTGAATTGAAGCAATTCCTCTTGCATTGATTCAACCCAATTGTTATCCTTGAGGGCTTCTTCCACCATCTTTGGTTCCATTTAAGAGAGAAAGCATGAGTACAAGCAGGCATTCTCGTTATGGGTCTAACTTCTTGTTTTCACACTATCCTAGACATCCCCAATGATGCTCTCAACTGGATGGGTGTTGTGTATCCTAAATCTTGGAATCACATCTAGTTGCATAGATAGATCCAAGTTAGAAAAGTTTTGCTCAGGATTTTGATTACCATTCACAGTTGATGTCTCACACTCATTCAATGAGGACTAATTGAATGCGTGTATGACAACATCAACGGTATTTTGCTATGAGACAGCATCAACAGTTGCCTGTTCCTCCAGATCACTGTCTTCATCAGCTTGGTGTTGAGTGCTGGAGTTGTCAGCTAATGAGTTTTAAGGCTCAGTTGGCTAAAAACTTGTTGAAGCTCCATTGTTTCCCGAGATGTTTAAGCTTTCAGGACTTTTAATAGTGGGAGCTTGATCTTCATGACTTCTTGGTAAAATTGGAATGGGTATGGGTAACTCAAACAGTTGATCATCATACAAGTCAGTTTGAGTTCCTATTCCAGCTGAAACATACTCACAAGATGGTTTAGAATAGTTTAGAAATAATTCTAAATCAAAGATATGGTCAGGACCATTTCCCTTAACACAAAGAGTGTGCTAATTTATGACAACGTTGAACGATTACTCAAATTGTTGATTTTTTGATGTTATACACTCTATAAGCTATAGAGCTTGAGGAATACCCAACAAAGATAGCACCATCCGACTTTTCACCAAAATTTGATAAATTATCCTCTATGTTAAGTATGGTGCATCTGCAGCCAAGGACTTTAGAAAGCCAATGAACGATGGCCTCTTGTTCCATAGCTCATAAGGGGTTTTTCCTTAGGGCTTAACAATGAGAACCCTGTTCTACATATAACATGCAGTGTTGACTGCCTCTGCCTAAAAACTTAGAGGCAGCTTTAAAATCAGCTAACATAGTTCTTGCAGCCTCAGTAAGTGTCTTGTTCCTCCTTCAGCAACACCATTTTGTTGAGGAGCTCTAGGAGAACTATATTGTCTGGTAATCCTTTTTGAGTTACAAAATGAGTCAGGAACTTGATTCTTAAACTCAGTCCCATGTTCACTTCTGATTGTTTTTATCTTATGATTAATTTGATTTTCAATTTTAATAATGAAAGATTTTAATGTTTCAGTAGTTTCATCTTTAGTTATGCATGAGGGTTCAACTATGGTTTGTGAAGAAGAGGTTTAGGCTATAGCAGCATCTTGTCTGATCTTCCATTCCATCCTATGGTTAATCAGTGTAAATGAGCCTAAAGAGGCTTGAGCAGCATGACTTGCTTCCGAGGCTTCTTTGTTCTCGGAATAAGTTGTCACCACCTTTTCTTCCGAAGCAGTCTTCTTCTTGGAAGATTTCAAAGGATTCCTTTATTCCTTTGTTTGTTCTTAATCTTGTCTTCCGAAGCTATTTTCCTTTCGAGAGAATGAGTTTCTTCCTAAAGCAACTTGGCTTTGGAAACAAGCTTTCCTTTCTTTAACACTTGAACCATATGGTAAGGTCCAAATGTGAAACCTTCTTGACTCCTTCTTTCTTAACATTGTTTGCATAATGTGTGCTAGCTGGATTGTAGTAATAACCTTTAGCCATGTGCTTTCTTAACATTGTTTACATTATGCACTCAATGTTAACTTTGATGGGGCATGAGGGCTGTTGTTTTGTGCATTTCTTTTCTTCTTTAACATCCTTCCCCTTTAACTTATGATCCTTCAGCTGGATAGGAATGCTGGTACTACAATCATTTCCTAAATTAGTGTTTCCAACCACTTGGAATCTAGCTGAGATGAATACACCTTTTTGTTTTAGGTCTATTTTCACCCTAGACTCAGCCACCATCTTAGCGGTTTTTCTTGTTGTCCTGATTTTGTTCTTTCTATCTTTGGTGGTTAGGGTTGATCACCAGTGGTGGGGATAAGGTTTTCTACCTTATCCTTTCCTATGATAGTCATCATTGTTGCATCATTCTTCTGCTCATTGGGTAGTGGGTTAGCAGTTGGAACCTCTTGCTCGTTAGTACCACATCTTGGCTATCTAACAGACACATGAGAGTGTGGTGGAGCGATTTCATTGGTTCCCAACAACTTTTGTTTTGATAACACACCTTTGAGTGGGAGGATGATGCAAGAATGGTGTTAAAGTTATGCTCTTGAATAGCATACTTCTTTACTTTAGCCTCAGCTATTACTAGCTGGACTTGAGCCTCAGTCAACTTGGATATTAAAAATCTTTTATTTGAGCCTTATAGTTTGAATGTTCATGTCTTAAAGAAGATACAATTTTTTCAACTCTTCAATTTTGAATTTGAAAGTCAAGATCTGCTCTCTTAAAGTCAGATTTTAATATGTTTAAGGACTCAATATCATATTTAATTTCCATGTTGTAGTCTTGATATAGTTTAACCTTCGCAATACAGGATGGGGTATAGATATGTTCATATACCTTGGTATCTTCAGTTCCATCCATGAGAGCTTAAGCAGGAGTGACATCTTGCACTATAAAGCTCCAATCAACTTCTTTAGCAACAGCTGTAGTTTGTTGTTCAGTTGGTTTGGCAGCAGCTTTTGGTGTAGAAGGATGTTGAGAGGCTTGAGCTGCTCTAGGATTAGATCTAGGAGCCTTGCATTCCCTTACAACATGACCAAGTTAGTTGCAGTTTTAGCACTTGGCCTTTGACTTATCGAACCTAAATTTGTTATTGATTGGGTACTGATGGAATTGCCTTCCAGTTCTCTTAAAGAACTTCTTTGCTCTGTAGGTTAGAAGAGCTATTTGTTGGACAATGTCAATGTATTTCAAATCATGTGGGCTGAAACACTCGAGATCATCAAAACAAAATTGAAAATCTCCAAAGTGCTCATTTCCTGAAACAAAAGCACAACTATCCTAGAAAGGATTTTGTTGAGCTTTGTTGAGACCTGGGTGTCTCAAGAAATATAATGTAAGGCCTAGAGGAGTATGATGGCTGTTGAGTGGGCTGGGGAGTTCTTGATCCTTTAGCAACATGTAGAGCATTGCTGACAGGAAGGTTTGTGCTTCTGTTCACTTCATGGCCCTTCTAAGTCTCCATCTCCATACGGTATCCATCAAGGATTCCAGTTTAGTCATGGTGAGAGTGTTTAGATTCTTGGTTCTCTTGATAGAGACATAATAGAAAGTCCATTCATAAGGAAGTGCACTCATTAATTTTCTTACTATGTCTCTCTTCTCAAGAGTCATTTCCATAGATTGAAGAGATACGATTAAGTCCATGTACTTGAAGTATTGTTGGCTCAAGGTCTCACTAACAATATAAGTGAAGTTTTTAAACTTTTTCTTTAGTATATCTTTCTTCGACTCTTTGGATTCAGAGGAACCAGAGTACATCAATGTCAAATCATCAAAGAGTTCTTTGGCTGACTTGCATTGCTCAAAGCCTACCATTATGGAGTTTGGTATGGCTATAAGCAGCACAGTCATGGCTTTGCAGTCAATGTCCATCTTCATAAAGTCTTCATCTGAATAGTCTTTAATAGCTTTCTCAATCATGGCACCATTACCAGTTGGAGATGCCACCTTTGGCTTGTAAGGACCATGAGTGACTGATCTCCACGTTCGGCTATCTTGATACTTGATGAAGCCTTTAAACGTTGACACAGGCTCTGAAATTATCAGGAGCGATAATAGGGGCCTTGGTCATGGTTCCCATCTTAGTCTCATAAATTTATGGTTGAGAGCCATTTGACTGAAATGAGTAAGTATGAAGAACAAGGATGATATGGGATGGTTAGATCTCACAATCAAGCACCTAAAAATCTTTGATACCAATTGCAGGATCGGTGTTGGTATCTCAACACAAGATTACCTCACAAACTCACTAAGCCTTACTCCGTTGATAAAGCAGAATCTCTAATTAAGTTGACAATAGTATAATAAGTTAATAAACACAAGAATGGTTTCAAGATACCTATATATATTACTTCTCAACTTAGTATTACAAGATTCTTACAAGCATGGTTTGATGAGATACAAGGAGAAACTATATATACTACTATCTACAGTCGGTTATACTTGGATGATAGGTTGGAATTTACAACTACACAAATACTGCATTGCTAGAAGTTAAGCATCTAAAATAAAATACTATCCTAGATTAGGTAGTCATGACAGGTACATGAATTATGTTAGGACCGAGTACGAACTGGTACTAACCGAATCTACATGAAAACCAGATCAAATAGTGCGGAATCCTATTTGATTGGTGATCCAATCAGGGAGAACGTTAATTTGATCAAACTAACAATTAGAAAACGTTTAGAATTGATTAGGAATGATCAGAAACGCTCTATGAAATTAGAAGGGATGACTTGGATGTTCTGGGACGGCTAGGGTTGTGAATTCTCGAAGTGTTTTTTTTACGAATTAAGTGGTATTTATAGGTTACAGTCTTTATTCGTACGACTGAGCCATGAGTATGGCTCAGTCGTGCGACTGAGTCATACGATCCATTCATACGTACGTATGAACCATAAGATTGAATCATTCGTACGACTGAGTCATTCGCATGACTCAGTCGTGTGACTGGCTCACACGCATGGTTAAGTCATGCGAATGGGTCATAAGACTTAGTTAAACACATTCTTGAATCTTTATTGACACAGAACTATGTATAACAACTGTAAACCCATATAACATGTTCACATATGTGTGTAATAAACACTAAAATAAAGATACAAGACATTCAAAACACATATTCATTCATTCAAGAGTCTTTCATTACAAATATCAAATGATTACATCAGTGTAACAAAATGAAAGTCTCTAAACATTTAAGTACATTAGAACTGGAACTAGGGACATGTGTACCAATAAACTCCCCCTTGGACTTAGTTCTACCTATTCTCTGACTTCCTTTGAAAACTCTTCATATCTCTTGAATCTCTCTTACTTTGAAACCCCAGCAAGAATATCAAATGCAAAGCATAATCGTATAACGTGTTGAAACTGAAGTGTTTGCACGATATCCTGCGTATCAAAAAACAGTGGCCACTTATACAAAGTATATATATCATTTGCTGACAAGTTCGTGAGCCATATTGGGTCGAACACCCTTATTATCTCTAAAGTCCTCTTTCGATCCAACATAATGACTGCTTCTCCATAATTGTACTAGCAGCTTTGAATCTGCCAACATCATCCTTGCAGTTTCTATCAAGCTCCTATTCTTGCATTCAGCAACTCCATTCATCTGTGGCGTGTATGCGGAGGAGAACTGATGAACAATCCCCTTTTCTTTGCAGAAAGCATCCATCCACTGATTCTTGAATTCAGTTCCGTTGTCTGAACGAACCTTCCTTACCTTCAGTTTGTACAGAGATTCCAGTGTAGTCACGAGCATTTTGAACGATTCAAATGTCTCTGACTTAGCTTTCAGAAACATCACCCACAAAAATCTCGAGTTGTCATCAGTGACTACGAAGCAGTACCAGTCTGCTGCTATACTCCTTGTGCTGACAGGACCAAACAGGTCCATATGCCGAAGCTCCAGGGGCATCTCAATAGAATTAACGTTCTTGGACTTGTGAGACTTCCTGGCCTGCTTTCCTTTCTTGCATGAGACATAAAAATCTGGAAGTTGGAAGTTCTTAACAGTTACTCCCTCAACTAAGTTGTTCTAAATCAGATGATTCATCTTCCGAGGATTTATGTGTCTCGTTCGCCTGTGCCATGAAATGGACTCCTTCTCCGTTGCCTTTGATAAGAAGCACTGAGCAGTGGACTCAGTTGTAGAAGCTTTAGACATGTCCAAGACGTACAAGTCATTGTACCTTGAAGCTGATATTAGTACCTGCTCCTCAGGGATATCCATTTCCTTCTTCAGAATGTAACATTTCCTATTGTCGAACATCACCTTAAAGCCCTTGTCACATATCTGAGAAACTGAAAATAAATTGTTCTCTAACTGCTGAACATAATTCACCTTATCAAATTTACCTTCCCATTACCTACTTCTCCTTGAGCAGTGATGTACCCACCTTTGTTACCAGCAAAGGAAACATGTCCCCTTTAATTTGTTTGACATTGAAAAGGAGAGAGTGATTTCCAGTCATGTGCCTGGATGCCCCGCTATCAATAATCCATGTGTTAGTAGAAGCACTGTAGCGAACAACCTGCACAAAAACAGAAAAAGATTAGTTAAGGAGGGGGACCCAAGCCTTTACAGGCTTGGGTTTCCCAGAGGCATCGCACATCACAAACTCCACCCACTGTCCATTTGGAGTTGGAGAACCTCATTCTTCTTCTTATCACCACTATCAGACACATCAGATGTTTTAGCTTTCCACAGACCATCCTTGTGTAAGGCTTGTTTATGGTAAACCGTTGACTGATTAACAGTTTGAACTTTAGGCCTATTTTCAAAAATCGGTTTTGCCTCAGGCATCACAGACTTGCTTGTGGCTTGTCTGTGTTGTCTTTGGGGTTGGGAAGGGGTGTAAGACCTAGCAGGTGTTTTAGACCTCTGTTTTGAAAAATAAGGTTTAACTTCCTGAACCAATTCAATTTTACGTCTAGGTGTCTGATAGCGAGGAGAGCATGAAGAAATATGTCCTCTTTGTCCACAGTTATAGCATGATCTCCTCTCAACAGGACTAGGAGATCTTTTGTGGGGTGGGGAGTACACTTCAGGATTGGTCCTTTTGGTCTCAACCTTTGGTTTTTCACCTTCTTTGACAAATTTGATTTGTTTAACACTTTGGTTGTTTTGTCTTTTCATATTGTTGAGATCTTGCTTGACCGGTTTAGACTGAGTTGTTTTAGAAATTTTTGGTTTTGACACAGCAGTCGGTGATCCCAAACCAGGAGGCAAGTGATCATCCTCTACCACCCAGTCCCCAATTAAGACTTCATCCTTTGTGCCCGAAGTTGATGCCTTCTGATCAGTCACTTGAGGTGCAGATTTAACTGTAGTGTCAAGATACTGACCAAAGGTGTAGTCACCACATGATCCTTGATAGGATTATTGTTAACAGGATGTTGTTTTGTGTTCAAAAGGATCTTATGTGGTGGGGGCACAAATTTATAACAAATCCCTTCCCTATTGTTTCTTTCTTTAACCAAGTTTTTTATGATATGTGAGGAACTAGCTAAACTATGCAGTCTTTGTTTTAATGACTCATTTTCCACTTGAAGAATAGCTTTTTCCTTTTTAATTTCCTCAATTAAATTTAAATAAAACTTTACGTCATTTTCTTGGTTAAAAGCCACAACCTCGGTTTCCCTTAGTTGTTTTCTCAATAATTCAATTCAATTTTCTCTTTAAAACTGCTTTCATTTTGCTTCAACACTCTGTTAGCCTCAGTGCAAAGTTTTAAGTCATTTACCAAGTTATCATTATGTTCTAATAACCTAGTAAATTTTAAATCAATGCATTTCCTAAACTGATTGCATTCAACACAAGCATGTTTATCGAATAGGGTTTCTTTAGATTCTACCTGTGTAGAGTTTGAGGTGCCAGCAACAAATGCAACCTGGGGTTCCTGGTGAGTTTCAGAAGCATCATTCAGTTCATCCTCTACCAGATGATCAATAGCAGCCATTGAGTCATTTACATCAACAGTATCAAATTCAGCCAAGTTCTCCCCCTCACTTGCTGAGTCGTCGTTTAGATCCTCAACCAACGCGATATTAGCTTCACCGTCAGATAAGAAGCGAAAAGACCAGTCTTGACCTTCATCACCTTGTGCCACCATTGCTTTGGAATCCTAACTTGTTGGAGCTATCTTCTTGTCTTTTTCTTGTCTGTTGGTTGATGAAAACGGGTTACCATTTCCTATTTTCTTAGGTTTAACACACTCTCTCTTGAAATGACCTTTTTCTCCACAGTTAAAATAGGTGACCTTTGACTTGTCAAATCCAAAAGTAGTATCCTTTGTGGCCACCAGGTTCTGTCCCGTTTTCTTGACGAACTTCTTAACTCTACGCACAGCAGTAGCTAGAGCCCACATGATATCCATCCTCTCTAGCTCGGTTTCATCCACTTGCTCGTAATCTTCATCTGCCAAGTGACAGTTACCAATCTTCCCTGCTACTAACCCGTCATACGAATGGACCACAGCAGCAAGTAAATCCATATGCTCCTTAGCAACTTCAACAGTTACGTTGCTCAAATTCTCTGTCGTTAAAGTCGTTGGTTGAGCTTCTGCAAAACTGTATTGAACACTTGATGAACCACCTGACTCACAACCTGAAGATGCACTTTAAACGTTTGCAAATGTGTTAGACACGAAAGCAGTCTGCAAGGGTGCACTTTAAGATGCAGTAGTAGGAGCCACATTGTATAGAGAAGGATTCTGAGTGTAGGTTCCTTTTTTAGACTTGTACTTCAGTCGTAGCTCTTCCACTCTCAGTTTCAGAATAAAGTCATTTATATCCAACGTTTCCAGCACTTCATTATGTCTTAAAGTGGAAACGAATGAATCCCACTTATCAGGTAAACCATCAGCCAGACTTGACACCTTATCTTCCATAGACGTTTTAACCCCATGAGTGTGCAGTTCACTCATCAAATGATAGAAGCGATCGATAATACCGTCCAGACTCTCATTTTCGATTGAAGAGAAGTTATCAAATTCCTTTTTCAAAGATTTAGCCTTTAGAGACTTAAGCGTTGCATTTCCTTCATACCACTTCTCTAGAGCCTTCCATAACTTCTTGCACTGCTTGTGCTCTAAGAACTTATGAAAAATATCTTTTGAGATGGATTGTGTCAACAATGCATAGGCCTTCTTCTCAGCATTGTACGCAACCTTTTGCGCCTCATTCAAACCACTTAGAGTCAGTGGAACACCGTCAACTCCAACTGGCATAGTGTAGCCAGTCTCAATTGTGCTCCATAAGTTGGTGTCCACTCCATTCAAATGAATTTCAAACCGTTGCTTCCATTGAGGATATTCGTCAAGTGTCCGAAGCTTCGGTGGTTAGTTGTGATTGCCGATCTCATTTCCCAAAAGCAGGAGATTCTGAATTCTAGAGTCCTTCCCAGCTGAGAAACCAAAGTGCTGTTCGTCCATGATGACTTAGTCTGAAAAAAAACTTGACAATCCAACTGACTGATGCGACTGGGGAATGCGAATGAGACTTAACCGTGCGATTGAAATGTGCGACTGAATTCATACGTGCGATTCAGGTCAACCGTGCGTATGAATCTATGCATATGAGTTCAGTCGTACGAATGAACTATACGACTGAGCTGAACCGAACGAACGAGCGTAAACGTGCGAATGAACGTACGATTGGACCAATCGTGCGAATGAGCTGTGCGTATGCAGTTCAGTCGTGCGATTGGATCAATCGTGTGACTGAGACGTCTGAATTCGAAATCATTCAAAAATTTTCACTCGATTCGACTAAAAACACGATTTTGAGAACCCTAGTCGGCTAGAACTCGAGAAATACGAACCTTTGAGCACATGTACTCGTAAAAATCAAATTTTTATGCAAAAAGAACGGATCTTTGATTGAAAAAACGTTGATTTTTGTAAAAACTTGATTGAATCCACGTAGAATCGAGAGCCAATGCTCTGATACCACTTGTTAGGACCGAGTACGAACTGGTACTAACCGAATCTACGTGAAAACCAGATCAAATAGTGCAGAATCCTATTTGATTGGCGATCCAATCAGGGAGGACGTTAATCTGATCAAAACTAACGATTAGAAAACGTTTAGAATTGATTAGGAATGATCAGAAACGCTCTATAAAGTTAGAAGGGACGACTTGGACGTTCTGGGACGGCTAGGGTTGTGAATTCTCGAAGTGTTTTTTTTCACGAATTAAGTGGTATTTATAAGTTACAGTCAGTCTTCATTCGTAAGACTGAGCCATGAGTATGGCTCAGTCGTGCGACTGAGTCATACGATCCATTCATGCGTACGTATGAACCATAAGATTGAATCATTCGTACGACTGAGTCATTCGCATGACTCAGTCGTGCGACTGGCTCACACGCATGGTTCAGTCGTGCGACTGGGTCATAAGACTTAGTTAAACACATTCCTGAATCTTTATTGACATAGAACTATGTATAACAACTGTAAACCCATATAACATGTTCACATATGTGTGTAATAAACACTAAAATAAAGATACAATACATTCAATAACACATATTCTTTCATTCAAGAGTCTTTCATTACAAATATCAAATGATTACATCAGTGTAATAAAATGAAAGTCCTTAAACATTTAAGTACATTAGAACTGGAACTAGGGACATGTGTACCAACAAATTACCTTTTGTCACCAACTAAAGATGGTAACTATACTAATTGATAAATGTGAACAGTGGAATAAAGTATGGTCAACTACATGGTCATGGGAAAGCGACATACAGTATATCAGAGTTGGCAGCGGATGTCAAACAACCCATACTTTTGTCCACTGGTTCATAGTTGGTTCTTTTGAAGGTAAATGGCTTCCGAAGAATAAGTTCTTCCAAGGCCATTTATACTTCGGAAGAATCAACTTCTTGACGGGTGGTTCAAGGAACAACCCTTTTATGATGTTAAAACGCGTGATATTCTCATATTTGGTTGTGTAATTATCTTGAATTAGATAACTACAGTTGATTTTATTTCAGGCACATTATGGAGCTTAATATGAAGAAAACGCAGCTGTGGACGGACCTCGACGGGATGGAGCAAGGAAGGATGGGAAGAAGGAATCAAACAAGAAAAGTGGGGGTCTACCGTAACTTACGGTAGCCACCGTAAGTTACGGTGGCCCCCCAAACACTATTATTTCCACCGTAATGCAGTGGATTTCCACCGTACTGATTTGGTTTCCACCATAACTTACGGTGGCTACCGTAAGTTACGGTAGCTGCTGACGAAAAAGTGCAACTTGCTTTAATAAAATGGTTTGAGTGGTGCCTTTTGCTCATAATCTGGATCTGACGACTTTGGGGGCAGAAAGAGGGGAATTTGGTCTGTGTTTGCTAGTTTAAAAAGATTGCAAAACAATTGATTTGGGTTGTCAATTCCTTTGAACATGAACCATTGTGTGAGGATGAAGATTCAAGTCATGCTTGGCTAAACTTGTGGTGATCATCCTAGATGTAAGGTTTGCTTTTGAAACACTATGTTTGTGCTTGAATTTCTAGAATGATAACTTTGAATGTTTGTTTGAGTTATTATGGTGTTTGGATATTTGTTTGTAAGTTGTTGATTGTTGTTTGATGTTAACCCAAACCATACGTTCTTGGTGCCATGGGCAATCGAGATATCATGGGAGGGATTAAGGTTGGATAATTGTCAATTGATCATCGAGTAACAACCTCGCATTTTACAATCCGAGTACTTAGTTCTCTTTCATCACAAACGACTATTCAAGCACGAACCATGTCTATGTGGTTCTTTCTAGTAAGCATAAATATAAGTGTGGATTAAAACCTGAAATCTAGGGTGATCACTTGTTCTTAATCTGTTACAAAAGTACGTTGTGATTTGCAATATATTTAGTTATTATTAGTTCTTAAACCAAAACAATCCAATTCTTGATATGTAATTTTTGCATTTTAAGGCAATTGTAGTTAATTTACAGGACTATAAGATAAACACATATTCCACAAAATCCCTGTGTTCGATAACCCACTTACCGCTAGCTAATTAGTAGTATTTGGTTTTAAATTTGATTGAGACTTCGACCTCACGTCACTTCTTTCGAGACTTCTGCAAGTCTTCATGACTTAATTCTAAGGAATACTTTGCCTTGGATCTTCTAAGTGTGAGTACTTCGGAAGAAGAACTACTTAGTCTTCGGAAGACTTAGTTCCACCTTCGGAAGTTCTTCATATACTCGGAAGAAAAACTACTTAGTATCAGAAGACTTAGTTTTTCTTCGGAAGCTCTTCATACTTTAAGTTCCGGAAGATCTTCAACTTGTCTTCGGAAGAGTTGCTTTAGCTTCGGAAGACTTCTTCAATTGTACTTCAAATTATCTAAGTGTTATTTTGGTTGCATCAGCCTCATCTGGTCTAACATTATTCTTCTAATGCATCCCACAAAACCTAGGAACCTCTAAATGACCTAAAACTCTAGGATATCTTAGTAGATAACGCTATAGTAAAAGAAGTAAATGCTTTGTCATCTAAGGCAAAATGCTTGCCATCATCTTCATCCTATAATGTTTCAGGCTTCTTGAACACTTGACCATCCTCAATGGTACACGTGGGCACATAAGAACCAAACTTGATCGCTCGTCACATTTTCACTTCCGTGTAAATTATATAATTCCCAAAATGATAAGTCCAATGTGCATAGTCATTATCATTAGTCAATATTGATGTTTTAGTGCTAGTACCACTGTACCAGTCTTAGCATCTAGATTAATAAAAGCATTCAGATTTTTACATTCTAATTTGTTGACATATTAGGAAAATAAAATTGTTTAAGTTTTAGTAAATGGCTAAGTTTTCCCGCAACTAATGAATTTTCGCAAAATGCAAAAAAAAAATTCTCTTTCCGAAAACAAATTGATAATGTTTCCTCTTAGCGATATGCGAAAACTAGTGTAATCCTCAGCTAATGCGTAAACTATCTATCAAACACCCAAATATACGAAAACTTCAGCAAGTTTTCGTAATCCAAGATTTCACTTTTTCCAATTGAATTTCCAAAGTCCATGGGAAATTGTTCAATTTCTCAAAACAATCTTTCAAAACATATTCTAAGCCTAATTCTATCCAATTCGAGCAAAAACACCAACGTAATTGCATGAAATAACCACGACATCAAACAGAAACACTGCAAATATCTTCAGAGCCCAACTGTGAGTCTAAAACCAATCAAATCCACCTTCAAACTTGACCCAAAACCTTCAATATCTCAATCAAACTACTCGCAATCCATGGTCGAATGTTTCTTAATGAAATGAATGTTGGATTTCATCAAAACAAGCTGAAATCAACTTCAAATCACTTAAATAAGCATCATGTCTCTAGTACTATTTGTAAAGGACTAGAATTCTCTCAGTTTCTCAAATTGGATCGATTATTGATTACAAAGACGGAATCAATGGAATCGATACTTGACTTGATACAATCGAATTCAAGAATTAAGAAGAAGAAGAGAATTACAATCAATCAAGCTGTTCGTTCTATTTCCGTTATCATCATTTATACAGTTATGACTAACTAACGGTAGTTAGTTCTAATAACAGCGCAATTACAATTCCAGCTACTAACTTTTGACAATTACACATTAAGTCCTTCTATTATTATGTATGTAACAATACCCCCATCTCAAAATAATTCTTGACCTCAAGAATTAAAGTAAGGAAACCTCAATTGAAGTTCTTCCAAATTCTCCCAAGTGGCTTCCGATAGGGGAAGATTCATCCAGTGAACCAAAACGCGAACAATAGCACGATTCCCTTTCTGGACCAGCTGACGATCCAAGATGGCTCTTGGTTGAAGATGAAATCGTGGTTCAGCTGGTAATGGCTGAGGAGTAATGGTGGAACCTTCAGGAGCTGCTTTAAGTAAGGAAACGTGGAAGACTGGATGAATCTGAGAATGAGATGGTAAATCAAGTCGATAAGCGACTGAACCAATGCGTTCCACCACCAAGTAAGGCCCATAATAGGTAGGAGCTAACTTGTGATGACGATGGGACTTCAATGAAGTCTGAACATGGGCTTTCAACTTAACATAAACCCAATCGCCCACTTTAAAGACCCAATCACTGCGATGCCGATCAGCCATCTGCTTCATACGGTTGCGAGCTTTAGCTAAGTGGGCCTTCAAAGTAACTAACTTTGTTTCCCGTTAGTGAAACCAATCATCAATGGATTCAATTTTGGAATCAAGCGGAATGTAAGGAATATGTAATGGAGGAGGTAAGCCATATAATGCCTCAAAAGGCGACATGCCAATTGCCGAGTGAGTGGTAGTGTTGTACCACCATTCAGCTAAGGTCAGCCATTTAGGCCACTGAAGTGGATCATCCATCACCATACAGCGTAAATATGCCTCAAGACACCTATTTAATACCTCGGTTTGACCATCCGATTGTGGATGGTATGCTGAAGAAAAGGCCAGCTCAATGCCTTGTAATTTCATGAAGTCTTTCCAAAAGTGGCTCAAGAAAATGGGATCTCTATCAGAAACAATGGTGGTAGGGCACCCATGAAGCTTGAAAATGTTATCAAAGAAAACTTGAGCTAGGTGTGCGGCTGTAAATGGGTGAGTGAGAGCAATAAAATGGCCATATTTAGTGAGACGATCAACTACAACCAACACAGTGTCTTTACCAAAAGCTTTTGGTAGAGCACTAATGAAGTCCATCGAAATATCTGAGAAAACAGATTGAGGAATAGGTAATGGGTTTAAAAGACCCGGTGAAGCCACTCTTTCATACTTAGCCCTGTGACAAGTAGGACAAGTACGAATGAATTGCCTAACATCCTTCGAGCATTTTTTCCAGTAAAACAACTGCTTCAAACGCTGTAAAGTAGGATAGAACCCTGAGTGCCCACCAATGGATGAACCATGACAAAGTTGCAAGATTTCAGTGCGTAATTGAGGATCATCTCCTACCATCAATTTGTTCTTTCTTTTTAATAAAGTACCATCCCAAGTCATGTGCTTGACTGGAATGTTGGCCTTCAATTTAACAATGATTTCTTGAAGAAGCGGGTCAGCTGTCCAACTGGCTTGTATTTTTGGTAGGAGACAAGGGTCGATGCTGCTTACTCCCATTTGGAAAAGAGCTAAACCTTCAACTCTTGACAATGCATCCGCCACTGCATTTTGAGCCCCTTGTTTATAAACTATCTCATAGTCATAACCCAAAAGTTTAGCTAACCATTTTTGTTGTAAGGGTGTGCTAATCTTTTGATCCAAGAGATACTTGAGGCTATGTTGATCCGTGCGAATTATAAAGTGCTTGACAATCAAATAATGATGCCATTGTTTGACAGCCATCAAAATGGCCAAAAGCTCTTTTTCATATACAGACATAGCCTGCTGTCTTGTAGAGATACCCTTGCTAATAAAAGCTAGAGGGTGATTATCTTGCATAAGCACGGCTCCCAACCCTTTTGATGAGGCATCTGTCTCAATAACAAAAACCTTTGAAAAATCAGGTAGTGCTAGCACAGGTGCAGTACATAGGGCGGTTTTCAAAGTTTCAAAAGCTTGTTGGGCCTGTTCATGCCATTGGAAGGCATCTTTTTGCAGTAAGCTTGTAAGTGGTTTGGCAATACTACCAAAAGCTTTAATAAAACGCCTGTAATACCCAGCTAAGCCCAAAAAACCCCTTAATTGCTTAACAGTAGTAGGAGTAGGCCAATTAAGAACAGCTTCAATCTTGGATGGATCAGTACTTACACCTTCCTTAGTGATTATGTGCCCAAGATATTCAACACTAGACCCAGCAAAACTACATTTGGATCGTTTAGCTAATAAAGAATTGGATCTTAATAGATCCAATACAGCCTTGAGATCAATCATATGTTGATCCATAGATGAGCTATAGACCAGTATGTCATCAAAAAATACTAAGGCACATTTACGTAGCAATGACTTGAATGTGGAATTCATCAAGGCTTGGAATGTAGCCGGGGCATTGGTTAACCCAAAGGGTAAAACCAAAAATTCATAGTGGCCTTGATGAGTTCGAAATGCAATTTTGTGTATGTCAGGTTCATGCATACGCACCTGATGGTATCCTGAGCGTAGATCCAATTTAGAAAATACTGATGAACCAACCAACTCATCTAAGAGTTCATCAATTAATGGTATAGGGAAACTGTTCTTGATTGTAGCATCATTAAGCCTTCTATAATCAACACACATACGCCATGTGCCATCCTTCTTTTTCACTAGAACCACTGGGGCTGCAAAAGAGCTTGTACTTTCCCGTATCACACCCATATCTAATAGTTCTTGAGTCATCTTTTCAATGATATCTTTTTGAGCTGCTGGGTAGCGGTATGGTCTTTGGGATATTGAAGTGATACCATCTTTAAGTACAATTTGGTGGTCACAAGCTCTTTTTGGTGGCAGAGTAGTGGGAATAGCAAATACATCAGAATACTCCTCAAGAAGAGATTCGAGTGCCGGTAATACTGCTCTTTCTTTGACCACAGGTACATGAGTAGGTGGGGTATTAATAGAGTGTAGGCTAAATAAGTGGCCTTGTACCACTCTATTTGAATTACCCAACAGTTCATGCAATTTTTCACTAGAACAAAGAGTGACTCCTGCTTCTTTGGATCCTTTCAACTAGACAACTCGATCATCAATCAAGAACTTCATAGTCAAATCTCTAAAGTTCCACGTAATGTCATTTAAACTCTGCAGCCATTGTATTCCAAGAACCATATCATAATTGGTTAAAGGAATAAGGTATACATCTGCCTTGAACCAGTTTTCTTGCATCATCCATTGCAGATTCTCACACAATTTGTTGCAATTCATCAAATTTCCATCAGCAATAGTAATATTCATGGAAGGAATTGATTGAGTGGGACACTTAATTCTTGCTGCAATCCTTTCATCCAAGAAATTATGAGTTGAACCCGAATCAATCAAAATATGCAAGGGTTTAGTACCCATTGAACCCATCACCTTCATAGTTGAGTAAGAGGGAACCCCCATGATTGCATTCAATGAGATTTGAGGATCTATTTCTCTTTGTTCTTGAGTAAGAATGACATCCATATCTTCATTATTTTCATCTTCTTCCCATATTTCAATGGAAAATAACTGTTTATTCTTGCATTTGTGAGAAGGAGTAAACTTCTCATTGCATCCAAAACATTCACCCTTAGCTCTTTTTTCTTCAATTTCTTTGGTAGACAACCTCCTTGTAAACACTGGTTTGGCTTTAACAGGTGGAGCTGGTAGAAGTGGAAGATTGGTCACTGTACCCGACCAAGTCCCCTTGTTTGAGTAATCTCCATTCTTTGTTGGCGGTTTGTAAACCCTACTTCCATTACCATTTTGTGTTACCACAAGATTTTCATCTTGAATTCTTGCCAACATGTATGCCTCCGGCAAGTTCTTAGGTCTGATCAACCTAAGAGGGTACCCAATCTCAGGTTTCACTGCTCTTAAGAATAGACTCACTGCATATTCATCACATATGGACACCTTTGTGAGAGCTAAATCAAACTCCTGACAGAGTTCTTGTAAGGTGCCAGTCTGTCGAATGGCAGCTAATGCTCCCATGGCATCTTGTCCCATAACAGTTGCAAACCTAGTGGATATGAAGTTTTTGTACTCACTCCATAACATTCCTTCAATACTACCTCCACGAGATTTCACAAAAGATTGATGCCATAATAGAGCTATGTCTTCCAAATGAACTATTGCATATCGTACCTTCATATTATCTGGAGTATTATCAATGGAGAAGAAGTGTTCCACCTTGCACAACCAACCCTCGACATTAACTCCAGAAAACTTGGGAAATTCCATCTTCGTAAGTCGATTATTGCTACTATAGGAAGAAGAGGTTGCACGATCGCCACTACCATTCGATAATCCAACATGCTCCATTCTATCCGTTGAATTAACATTCAACAATTGCAGATTCTTCAGAACTTCCAACATTCGATTTGAATTCTCCTTCATCTGAATCTTCACCGCTTCCATCTCAGATGAGTTCTTCTCCGCCGCTAACTTGATCGCTTCCAATTCAGACAAATTCCTTCCAGTTGCCGATTCCAATCGGAGTAGAGTCGCCTCGTGTTCTTGAACTCTCTGCTCCAATGTCTGATTCCTCGCCGTCATCTTCGCTTCAATACAATTGAATACGAGCTTCCGAGAATCGGTAGCTCTGATACCACTTGATACAATCGAATTCAAGAATTAAGAAGAAGAAGAGAATTACAATCAATCAAGCTGTTCGTTCAATTTCCGTTATCATCATTTATACAGTTATGACTAACTAACGGTAGTTAGTTCTAATAACAGCGCAATTACAATTCCAGCTACTAACTTTTGACAATTACACATTAAGTCCTTCTATTATTATGTATGTAACATGACATAATCAAACCGAACTAATCAATTGAAAAGAATAAAAAAACAATTGAAAAATCACAAGTAAATAAACATTTTATTCCTTCTCATTTATCAAATAGCTTGTATACAAAGGTTTACAATGACAGAATGAACAAGCATAAACAATCATACAAAAAAAACAGACAAAGTTCTCGCAGATTATAAAGTTCTTGCATGTTGGAAAGTTCTCGCTTCAGGCTAGGGATGAGATCGGTACCGTACCGAAAAATACCGATACCAATATAGGTAAAAGTGTGAACCGAATACCGTACCGATTTTGTTGGTTTGGTACCGATCGATACATGTACCACTGAAAATACCGAAAATACCGAAACTAAAGGTATCGAATGCCAAAAATCTAAAAAGATGAATACCGGCACCAAACCGATTATGTTTGGGCGGTAGTGGTTTGGTACGCTATGATATCAGTATTCGGTAACACATTCAAAGTTTTTGCATATCAACATGAATCTTCAAAGTTCTCACCTAATACACCTTGACTCAAAAGTTCTCGCAAACTTCTGAAGTTTTTGCATCAACATAAGTCGTCGCAAAATATAACTTTTTGATTTCCCAAGCATCTAAAGGGGTAATGGAGAAAAAAATATAACATTTTTATCTAATTAACTTTTTGAGATGAAAGATGATAAAACTTTTATAAAGTAGAGAGAGATGAATGTCTAGGCATGAGAGACGAAAAAACAGATAAAAGTACATTATGAAAAGTTGATGTTACCATATGATGACGTCTATGACTGACCATCATTAATGAGGGATAATGGAGAAAAAGTGGAACACTCTTTCTGGTAGCAATAATACATGCATACATCATGGCTTATCACTTGTTAAAATAGGTTAATAAGTTCTCACACCTACAACTACATAATAGCAAATTGAATTCTAAAACCTAAAACTACATAAAACACACTGTTGCCAAGATTAAGAACTTGAAAGTTCACAAACGACACCACTCTGCTAGGTTTTTCCTTTCAACATGGTTTTTACTTAAAACAAAAAATCTTAAAGTTTTTTACCGACTACCTAATATGATATCAAACCTCCATGCTTATACCCTCATTTACACTATCACACATCCACTCATCTCTCACACCATCACACCTCCATCGCTGTCAACTTGTTCTGTGAACCCCTAAGCAAAGCCATCAGTTTGTTTATTTGGACATCCCGAACCGCTGCCTCCAATTTCTTTTGTGATAAATCAAGAGCAGAGAGAAAAATCAAGATAACCGTGTAACTTGGTTTGACAGATTTGGAAGGCTTGGTTCGACATATTGGTGGAGGTGGGACCTTAGGCAAGTGAACAAGTAGAAAAAAGAGTATAGAAGAAGAAACAGATTTGATGGGTTGAGGTGTTTATTGCTTGTCCGTCTACTAAAAGGCAATTCATGGCAAACATTACAAAGAATCATTCATGAAAGTAATGAAAATTAAAAATAGAACATGTAATTCTTTTAGAAATTGCAACTGTAATGATATTGTATGTGTGTATAGGTAAGACATTTTGTAGGTATTTCCAGAACCCACCCACCCCCCCCCCCCACCCCCACCCCCACCCCCCAACCCCCCTATTGGAGTGTAGCCATTGGCATACACACTATTTCCATCAATCAACCACAACACACACAACACATAGTAACATGATATTCAGCACAAATTTCTATTTATAAACCACAACATACCTGCAATCATTGTCAAAGTTTTACACCTTTTTCTCTAGCCATTTCAACTATTACATTCGACTGATTGGTGTCACCATTCTCAAATAACCCATGATACGATTTCCATAGGCTGAATGAAAACGGGTAAACCGATAATGCCCTTTTATAAAAACTTTCCAGAACGGACCTGAAGCCCGCCACACTTTTTAACAAACCAGCTGCCTCGATCCATACAGACTCAGGTGCAACTGGGACTGCCTGAAAAAGAGAGTCGATCAGCTGCACGCTCACCCAGAAAGAAATGCTTGCATTTACGTCAGATTGGTTCTTGCACATACAAAGTGCTAGTCGGTAATTCGCGGGCCTCATTTCCATTACAGCTTCAGCAAGATCAATAACATCTGTTGGTCTTTCAGAAGCTTGAAATGGTAAGAGAGATGGGCCGAAGCATGCTTCAAGAACTAGATTCAACAATGATGAATCAGAAGAAACAGGACACAATAGATTGTTAACGAACTTTTGAATTTTTGGTTTTCCAATCCTTTTGATAAAGCTCCTAGAAAGTGGTTCAGGAGCTGGTAAAGCACGTGAATCCATTAGGTAACGGTTCATCATGTTCAAGAAACTCTGTAAACGGGCCTTACTGTAGCCAAAATCCTTTTTGAGCGAAAAACTTGCATGTTCTTTCACACAATGATTGTAATCATCAGAAGAAGCAACTTCGAGGGCCTGCTCGATGGCAATACGGGCTTCTGTATGATTATTTTGCAACTGTTTATGTAGTGAGAAATTAAGCAAACCGAACGTAATATTAGTCTCGGTCAAAATAGACATCCATACGCTCATATTTATGATTTCAGTTTTCTGATCATGAATCTCAGAACTAGAGTGAAACCATCGCTCCATAATCTCTTTTGCATAATCGACTTTTCCACTCTCAAGGGCATACTCGGCATATTGGTTCCAAATACATTGTATACCATGTTCTCCATCCCAGTTACTTAGACCTTCTTCAAAAGCTGCAAATGTTGACTCAGTCGAGTCAACCCCACTGACCCGAATTGATAAAAGAACAAGTTCCAAGCTAAATGGATATAACTGTGTGTATTTTTGCAACAGGTTCTTGCAAGAAATAAAACCATCAAGGACAGCTGCACATCTGATGTGATTAAGAGCAAACCGCTGTGTTGATATAGCAATCCTTTTGCTCTGATATGATTTGGTATCAATATACTCAGTGGCAAGTTCTATCAGGGTTACCACTTGCTGTTTTTCATCATCTGTTAACTGAACAGCATGCCATTCTATCAAGCATAATTCTTTTTGACATTCGAATTGTTGGATGACGGAATCAGGTAATTTTTTATACATTAGCAAGTATATAGAGCAAATCCATAAGACACATCTGTCAGGAATTGTTAAGAATTTCTGGATATCAGGAAGAGATTGTGCATGGAGATCAGTGGACCTGTTTGTAGAGGATAACCACCAGTATACCTTCTGGATAGCATTGTTGACTTCACCAGAAGAGCATAAACAATTTATCATTTGTAGAAAGAGATCTAAGATGCAGTCACTATCAAACTCCGCATCCCGGTTAGGGGCGGATGCATGACGACATAGTGCAGATATTGCGGAATTATACCCAAGCAATCGATCATCAAGTTTTTCCCGACTATTGATGAACATCAGCCAAAGCTCATACGAAGACTCATTGTGTTCAATCTGGATACAAAAACGAATATGTTTTACAAGGAAAAAACAAAATAGATGAAGAAAATTATACCACAAAAATGGAGAACACCCATACAAAAAGACTATGTCATTGAAAAGTTTATTGACAAAGAACTAAAATGGGTTCAGGTCAAAATAGATAACTCTTAAGGACCAGTCGGTTTGACCCGCAACACTCTTTGATACATATATTTAAGTCTATAAATAATTAATGTAATTTAAGTGATCAAAAAACATTCTACATAAATAATAGCCTGCTTTCTTATAATATGCTATTACAAAGGTAAGAGAACACAAAGAACATACCGCATAACAAAACAGGTCATCTTTTCCGATTGACTTCTGACTGCTATAGTAAATGTGCAAATAAACAATCCAGAGAAGTACAGATGTGGGATGTTCCTCAAGGGCTCGAGCTAGGACAATAAGAGACTGCATAATTTTTATTGATCAAACAATAAAATATATAACATCTAGAACATAAGAGGTAGAAACACAATTACCTCAGTGTGTCCCTTCTGCTTACTGAGTGTAAGAAAGGCCATTTCAAGGCGTTGATAAATATCATCCATATGTTCATCAGGCACACCCTATATAAACATAACTTATATATAAATGTTAGAAAACACAGGAAACATCATTTCAAAGGTTTAATTGACTAAAATGTTGATTAAAACATAACTGTTTTTTCACCCTTTATCAGTTTACCTTCTTAACCAAAAATAATTATAATAATTAGTCACATGCCTACATTTACATTTGAATATCAATGCACACCCTATATAAACATAACTTATATATAAATGTTAGAAAACACAGGAAACATCATTTCAAAGGTTTAACTGACTAAAAATGTTGATTAAAACATAACTGTTTTTTCACCCTTTTTCAGTTTACCTTAACAAACAAACAAACAAACAAACATACCCAGTGTCTCCCGCTGGAGGGCAGGGTCTGGGAGGGGTATATGGTAGCAAGTCTTTCCTCTATCTAGAAAGATAGAGAGACCGCTTCCGAAGAGACCCCCGACTCGTTAACACAGGCAATAACAATAACAATCAAAATACAACGCATATACAAAGCATATAACAAAGCATACCAAAGGCAATAACCATCATAATACGAAGCAAATAACACAATGATATATATCAATAACAATCATAATACAACGCATATACAGAGCATATGACAAAGCATAACAAAGGCAGTAACCATCATGATACGAAGCATATAACACAATGATATATATCACAAGAAGAATTAGATAATGCGCATGTAACACCCAAAAAGGGTAGATGAGTAAAACTACACCTAACGTGTGGGGTACGGCCATATGTCACCGTATACCCTTCCCACCCACAAAACCCACTAAAAATCCTTAATTTTAATTCTTCGTCTCCACTCGCTTCTATCCTCGATCATGTTCTCAGAGAGATGCAAGTCCATCATATCTCTCCTAATAACCTCGTCCCACGTCAACCTAGGTCTACCTCTGCTCCTCCTACCCTCTAAGCTGATATTCTCTACTGCTCGGACTGGTGCTGCCATCGTTCTCCTCTTCACATGCCCAAACCATCTTAATCTTCCCTCTCTTATTTTTTCTGTGATACACGCCACCTCTAGCCTCTGACGAAAGACGTCGTTTCTTATCCGATCCAATCTTGTGTGTCCACACATCCACCTCAGCATTCGCATTTCTGCGACCTCTATTTGTCTCTCGTGCGATTTCTTTATGGCCCAACAGTCTGTGCCGTATAACATAGCTGGACGTACTGCCACTCTGTAGAATTTTCCCTTTAGTTTTGCCGGGAACCTCTTATCACACAAAATCCCTGATGCTGCTCTCCACTTGCACCATCCTGATTGTATACGGTGTGCTACATCGCTGTGTATCTCTCCATCTTCCTGTACGTACGAGCCAAGGTATTTGAACCTAGACGTCCGGGGGACCGCCATGCCTTGGATACTGATTTGGGTGTCCTCTTCGGCCTCACCACTAAAGTTACAATGCATGTATTCTGTCTTATCGCGACTTATCCTTAAGCCCCTGCGTTCTATTGCTGCTCTCCACTGTTCTAATCTCTCGTTAAGCACCGTCCTAGATTCTGATATTAAAACAATATCATCCGCAAACAGCATACACCATGGGACTGGCTGTTGTATAGACTTGGTCATCTCGTCCAGCACCACTGTGAAAAGGAATGGGCTCAATGCCGATCCTTGGTGGAGTCCTACCTCCACCGGGAAGTAGTCTGTGTCTCCGACAGGTGCTCGTACACATGTTTTTGCCCCGTCATACATATCCTTATTATTTTGATATACCTTTCTGGTACCTTTCTAAGTTGTAGACTTTCCCAGATGAGTTTCCGCGGCACACTGTCATATGCTTTTTCTAAGTCAATGAATACCATATGCAGGTCTCTTTTCTTTTCTCTATATTTCTCCATTATCCTCCTTATGACGTGTATAGCTTCTGTTGTAGAGCGGCCTGGCATAAATCCAAATTGGTTTACCGCTATCTGAGTTTCGCGTCTAATTCTCGTGTCAACAATTCTTTCCCATAGCTTCATCGTGTGACTCAATAGCTTTATTCCCCTGTAATTTGCGCAACATTGGACATCTCCTTTTTTCTTATATATGGGGACTATGACACTGCTTCTCCACTGCTCTGGCATCTTTCCTGTCTTAAAAATAGTGTTGAATAAGTCCGTTAGCCATTGTAGGCCCTCATCTCCTAGGCACTTCCACACTTCAATCGGGATGTTGTCTGGTCCCACCGCCTTAGCCCTTCCATTTTCTTCAAAGCTCTCTTAACTTCATCGACTGTGATGCTTCTACAATAACACTTGTTTTGTTGCGTCGTTTGAGTTGTTTCGTCGATCTCCGTTTGTTGATTCCGGTTCGTTATGTTGAAAAGGTTATCGAAGTAAGTGTTCCATCTCCCCTTGATGTCTTTCTCCTCACCAAGACCTTTCCATCCGCGTCCTTTATAAACTTCACCGATCTCAAGTCCTGTCTACTACGTTCCCTTGCCTTGGCAATCTTAAACATGTCATGTTCACCCTCTTTCGTCTCTAATCGCTTATACATCCTCTCGTATGCTGTGTTCTTTGCCGCTGACACAGACTTTTTCGCCTCTCGTTTGCCTCTTTGTATTTATCTTTTAGCTCTGTTCGTTCTTCCTCATTATTACAGCGTAAAAGCTCTCTAAAACTTTGTTGTTTAATTCTTATCTTCTCTTGTACATCTTCGTTCCACCACCAGGATTCCTTGTGACCGATTTTCCTATTTGTTGTAGTCCCAAGCGTTTCTTTAGCTGCTTGAATGACTCTAGTTGCCATATCCTCCCACTTTTGGTTTGCGTCTTCCTGTGGCTCACTCGGGTTCATTGGTATGATTTTATCTCTAAAGATGGTAATCTTTTCGTCTTTGAGTTGTCCCCATCTGATCGTAGGTCTACTTCTCTTAGTTGGTTGGACACTTGCTCTCTTGAGTCGTATATCTGCCACCAACATGTGGTGTTGAGTGACTACTGTCTGTCCCGGTATTGTCTTGCAGTCCTTCCACGAGCTACGATCTTCTCTCCTCATCAGCAAATAATCTATCTGTGTGTGTCTCCCGCCGCTGCTAAACGTAATTAGATGCGATTCTCTTTTCTTGAAAAACGAATTTATGATGCTTAGTTCATGCGCTAATGCAAAGTCAAGAAGCTCCCTACCGACGTCATTCCTCAGACCATACCCAAAGCCTCCATGCACCAACGGGAAATGATCGTTGTCCTTACCGATATGCCCATTAAAATCTCCTCCTATGAATATTTTTTCTTCTCGGGGTATGTCTCCCATAACTTGATCTAAACTCTCCCAGAACTTCTTTCTTTCCATATCCCCTAGTCCGACTTGCGGTGTATACGCACTAACTACAGCCACTACCTCGTCTCCTATTACTATCCTTAACAACATCAGTCTATCATCGATTCTTCTAACCTCCACTACATTATCCTGAAGTTCTTTAGCTACTAAAAACCTACTCCATTTTTTGTTCCATCTGACCCTGAGTACCATAGTTTATACCCATTACACTCCTTTGCCCTCCCGCCTCGCCATCTAGTCTCCTGGAGACACGCTATCTGAACCTTACGACTCCTTAACACATCTATTATCTCTAATAACTTACCAGTAAGTGTTCCTACATGCCACGATGCCACTCGTAATTTATAACCCTTATTCCCTGTAGTTGCATCTCTCGTCACCGTACATGATCTCGGGCCAACATAATGTCTCCTGTTATCTATTATACCTCACTCACCCTAACAATCAGACTAGAAGCAGGGATATAAACTAACAATCAGGAGCAGAGAATATGAACAAACAATCAGACTAGAAGCAGTGATATAAACTAACAATCAGACTAGTAGCAGAGATATAACCTAACAATCAGAACAATCAGTCCAAATGACCTCTTTGACACTTTGAATATCAATATCAAAAATAGTTATAATAATTAGTCACATGCCTACATTTACATTTGAATATCAATATCACTTTTAACAGATTTAAGTCAAATATCTAACTACATCATTGATAGCAAGGTATGATTAGTTTCAAAGAGGTTTCCTATAAATAATGCAAAAAAGAATGCACCGATAAACCAAAAGATATAAAATGAGCATGTGGACTGACCTCTTTGACACTTTGACCATGAAAATATGATGATTGTCTATTCCAAACCCCATGGACCTCGATGCGTGTTTCTGGGCCATGTAGACACAGTTCATCTGAGTTCAAGTCTGCAAGTAATGAACTTGAAACAACCAAGGAAGCACTAAAATACTTTTGCCAACGTTGTTCAATGGTTTGAGCTACAAGATATTTGTACGGATGAGAATCAACTTCCAAACTGTCTACGCACACGAAATAAGTAGGTGGAGCCAAACAAAGGGACCCACAATCTGCATTGATAGTGCAATAATATATCAAAGCAAAGAAAACATAGTTTAAAAGAAAAAGGCATGGAATTTATAGTTTCGTACCATTGCTGTTGGAATTAATGTTTCTGGATGAATAATCTTTGACATGTTGCCAAGGACACTCGTCATCGTTGCATTTCCCTCGTAATTCAAACATGCAAAGAGGCCAAAAGGGGTTGATTGGTAAGTTGTTGGAAAACGAACCAACCTCACTGACATAAAGGTCCAATAAAGAATTGGAAACTGAATTAATAGGTCGGGCCCCACAAACATCATTAACAACTTTCTGCCCACCAATAATATCATCAGTGTGGATCTGTGTGTTTTCAGCGTGTGACTGCATAGAACTAACCATAACTGTTAATTTTACATGGCCAAAAGCACTCTTCAGAATGGGTTCAGCCAAAAAAGATCCATAAGCGACAGGATACTTCTCAACATCGCACTGGTCTTCGATACTCGCAGGTTGCTCAAATATACTTTTCACTGACATCACAATATCTTTTTATTGCAAAAAAATATATATATAATAAAAATGAAAAATAATAATAAATAATAAAATTATTATTATTAATAATAATAATAGTAATAATAATAATAATAATAATAATAATAAATCATAAACAATGAATGAAACAGAAGTGCCTGTACCAGAAAAATACAAATAATATGTACCTCCAAAATCATTAATTTGGTCCTTCTCTATCTCCGAAGATGGCATGTTTCCGGAATCTTCCATAATTTCCCCATCCTCTCTTTCTACAGTAACAGTCTCCATGCTCTGACCTGATTCGTTCTTCTTATAAGTTCTATTTCCTAACCTAGCAAACAGTTGAGACCTCAATGTTGCTTCTAGAAGCAATGAGTCCTCATTGGTGTCGATGGTAACAGAATTATTATTTATTTCCGTATTCCTTTCACTACATATTCCTTCTCCATGACTATCTAAACTTGAATAACCAGCTTTATGCCCAAAAGCAGATGTCTGTTCATCCTCAATTAAAATAGTATTACCACTATTCTCATGAAGTGAAGAGCCTACATCATTTGGTCTATCTTCCTCCCGAGGTTCTGATCCACCAGTATTAGGCTCACCACTCTCATTCTGCACTTGATGGTGTGGCATATCATTTTTTGACATGTTAGTTATAGAGTTCACATTAACTTCAGTATGCTGATGTGGCATATTTGACCAGAACATATTTGAATCCTCCATCACATGAGGCCGAATGTTAGCTGAAAACAAATTTCTTTTATGATAAAGATAGGAACATCTAGTATTAGCTTCAGCTAATGCCCTCTGAGCCTTGCGGTAAGCTTTTAAAGCATTTCTTTCCTCGATCTCACATTTGCGCCTATGCTCCTGTGCTTCATCCAGCTCCTTATCTTGCAATTCCTCAATTTCCAATAGTGATTTGAAATCCATCTCACCAGTTGTGGCACCAAAATGATTCCAAAAGCTTGAATTCATCAGAGCACCCTTGAATTGGATTACAACAAGGTAGTTGCTCATAGTCAGGTCAACACATCGGTGCATACGTGCTAAGGTTCATAATTTTCATGTAGCTAAGTGAGTTGTTAGAGTAACATACAGTTATATAGTCATTATTTGAAATAGCAAAGCTATGTTAACAAGAACAATTAGTCTAAACAATGAAGCGGCAAGAACTAGAAAAGCATGGCTTACACACAAACATGATACATTGCTAACTTAAAATTCAACATAATTTAAATCACAAATGTTAGTTTGAGGTATGTTGCTCCAGTAACCTTAATTTGATATAGAGAAATGAAGAGAAACACTGTTTGGTAACAATAGAGGTTAGAGCTGAGAGGTGAGATGAAGAATTCTCCAGATTGGTAGCTTAAAGAAGGGAAATAAAATGAATACTATTAATTTAATTAAGATAACACCATTTATCAATTTGTGCTTTGTCATTTTTTAAACCCATGTGGTCTGAAAAAAGAATTAACAGATCTTGAAACAAACAGAAAACCCATGCATATAGAAGATGTTCAAACCTGTATTATGTGTCAGATATGACCTGGAATTTAGTGTATTTAAAATCTGATACAAATATAGTGTTGAAAGTTTATTCTAGGAGGGGCAAAGGGAAAAGTGGCTAAAAATTGTTACACGTAAAGATGAGTAGTATAAATTAGAAAGGAATAATGTTTGTTAGGAAACTTTTTGGTTGTCAGGGTTTAGTGGCTCCTGCTTATGCATGGAGAGAGGGCAGAGCCCTGGACTTTACAATTGAAATAAAATCATTTGCTTATTGAGTTCATTGTTGAATTGCTCTTCTTATTCGATTCTAATCTCTTCTCATTTGTAAACAAACCCCAACATTGGTCCGACCTGCCGCTGATCGGCCGAAAGAATGGTGAACCAGTCACTCGTCTCGATGCTCATGAATAGCAGATTTCTATGCTCCAATTGGATGTTTCTGAGATGAAGGCTTCCCTTGCGTCGTTAAATGAGGATAGGGTCGAATCCAGCGAGTTTTGAAAGGTTGTTCTCGCCTGGATGAAATCCCAGGAGAAGCGACCGGTGGGTGATTCATCAGTCTCGGGTTTGTCCTCCCATGGAGTTCTCCTCCTTTGGCGTGAAATCCGACACCAAGGATTCTTCATCGGGGTTACCATGGGCTGTGAAGAAGGTGAAGCTTCCGGAATTTTCCAGTTTTGATCCTCAAGGTTGGAATAAAAAGGCTAACCTGTATTTTGACATCAATTCCACCTCCGATGAGCTGTGTTACGTTATGCTCAGTTGAGCATGATTGGGGTGGCTCAACAATGGTTCAAGATCATCACACAGGTTTGACCGTCTTTGTCGTGGGTGGACTTTCAGGCAGAATTGCTTCAACGATTTAGTGGGCTTGTAAAACAGAATTCGTATGAGCAATTGGGAACTATTAAACAGGGCGATTCCATTTATGATTTCATTGACGAATTTGAGTATTTATTGTGGCTGGTTCCGCAATTGCCGGAGTCACAATCCATGGGGTACTTTGTCGCCAGCTTGAAAGATGACATCCGGCAGTGGGTGCACCTGCATCGACCTAAATCGCGTTTGGATGCGATGTACTTGGCCAAGGACGTTGAACTCATGCTCCACCCTAAATCCGGATCTGCTTCTTTGAACCATTTCCGTTACCTTCAACCCATTGTTCCTCCTGATGGGCCTTCCTTAGTGGGCCGTTGTGAGCCCAAAAGTCTCTCCACACCCAGGCAGGCAGATCGCGATTTTCTTCCTCGTGGGGACAATAGTCGCCCTTCTCTCTCTCCTAAAGTTCCGCTCTCTGCGTCAGTGGCAGGCAGCCAAATATTCCACCGCGACCGTGGGGTTCGCTCTTTATCTCGTACGGAGTGGGAGGATCGCCAAAAGAGGGGTTTATGTTTCAGGTGTGGTCAACAATTTGGGCCGGGTCACACGTGTCCTGAGGGGAAATTGCGGGTTTTGTTGTTAGGGGATGACGAGTACGATGACTCAGTCGGGGAACAGTTTCTTTTGCAATCCGACTCTCCTCCCTCCGATGGGTCGCCTTCCTAGCCGGGTGAAACGTGTTTGGCATTGGAATTTGAGGGTTCTCTCGTGGTCCTGGGAGCAACAACCACCATGTACTGGCAGGAACTATTAGAAAGATAGTAACAGAAAATAACACACTTGTATTGAGTAATTTGAAGGTAATACAAATCCCTATATTACACCATCTATTTATAGGAGTTAGAAGAACTAACTTTACCTAACTAGTCCTTGATCTATTAGACTTATACAATTTCACTACAAAACATTTATTCACTAAACTATACAAAGAATTAAAACTAACAATCACCCCCTTAATTCTTTTATTTCACCTACTCCCCACAGCTTCTTCATATCAGAAAATTTTATTCTTGGCGGTGCTTTAGTGAGAATGTCAGTTTTTTGTTCTTCTCCATAAATGTGTTTCACCACTACCAATCCCTTTACCACACAACCTCTTATATAGTGGTATTTGATATCTATATGCTTCGACCTTCCATGGAATACAGGATTTTTCATAAGTTGGATAGCCGATTTATTATCCACATGTATCAGAATAGGACCTGCTTTAGTACATGTTAATTCTTCCAACAAACCTTTTAACCAAATACCTTGTTGTGCAGTGGCTCTTGCAGCCATGAATTCTGCTTCACATGAAGACAATGCCACAGTGTCTTGCTTCTGACTTACCTAACTTACAGGTCCTCCCCCATAGTAAAACATCATTCCTGTGGTACTTTTACCATCAGCCTTGTAGGAGCATGTGAACTATCACTATAGCCCACTAATTCACCAACTTCCCCATACTTGTACCAAATTCCATGATCTAGTGTACCTTTCAAGTATCTTAGAATGTGTTTAACAGCTTGCCAGTGTGTAGTTCTAGGGGATTCCATAAATCTACTTGCAATACCCACTGCATAACTCAAATCCGATCTGGTTTGAGTTAAGTACCTCAAGCAGCCAATAACCCTTCTATACATTGTTACATCCACTGACTCATGATCTTCATCTTTTCCCAATTTCAACCCCGGATCCATTGGAGTTCTAGTAGAATTACACTCCCACATTTTCTGATCTTCCAAGATTTTCTTGGCATAACTTGACTGAGTTAGAAAAATGCCATCCTCTTCTTGCTTCACCTTTATGCCCAAATAATAGTTCAACAACCCAATATCAGTCATCTCAAAATTAGACTTCATCATGGCTTTGAACTCCTCAACAACTCCTGCGTTTGAACCACTTACAATTATGTCATCCACATACACTCCTATTATCACAGAACCTCTCTCAGACTTCTTATTGTAAACTGCATGTTCTTGTGGACACCTCTTAAATCCAAACTTCATCAGTGTGTCATGTAGCTTCTCATTCCAAGCTCTTGGAGCCTGCTTAAGGCCATAGAGAGCTTTAATGAGTCTATACACTAGCCTCTCCTTACCAGGTTTCACAAAACCTTCTGGCCGTGTTACATACACCTCCTCTTTTAATTCCCCATTTAAGAAGGTTGTCTTGACATCTAGATGATGAACTTTCCACCTATTTGCAGCAGCTAAGGCAAGGATCAACCTGACAATTTCTAGCCTTGCAACAGCGGCAAACACCTCTTCATAGTCAATACAATACTTCTGCACATAGCCTTTTACCACTAACCTAGCTTTGTGCCCTGTAACATTCCCTTCTGCATTCTTCTTAAGCTTGAATAACCACTTTACCCTAATTGGCTTCACCCCCTTAGGACACTGAACCAGTTTCCAAGTTCCATTCCTTTCAATGCTATCAATTTCATCCTGCATAACCATCCTCCACTCAGAATTTTTTTAGCCTGCTTATAGTTAGTAGGCTCTTTCATCTGTAACAATAATTCTGATTCATTGAAGATTGGAGGCTCAAAAGGAATCTGTTCTAGGATGTCTATCCTATTGAACACATCATTAAGGTTTGTAAAACCTTTTGGTGGGGTGTCATCATAGCTTGATCTGGGTATTTGAATTTGATCATCACCTGATGAGTACTCTTCACTCTCACCCCCTGAATTCTGCACTTCATTCGTTGCTTGAATATGTTCTTGACTCTCAACTTCAGCTGACTCAGGGGTGTATCGAGGAGTGTTTAGAGGAGCATGGTTGGGAGATACACTTTCCGTACTCTTGTCAGGACTCTGAGTCACTAGATCAGATGCTTGTTCATTTGAGGAGACATCCTCTTGACCTGGGGAAGTCACAACCACACCAAACTTGGCATAGCTTTGACTAGGCTTGTCAAGATCATTTGTGTCCCATTTCCATGACTTTCCTTCTTTAAACTTTACATCTTTACTGACTACAATTCTGCCAGTCACTGGATTGTACATTCTATAGGCCTTGGAACCAGGCTCTATACCCAGATGCACCATTGGTGCTTCTGTCATCCAGCTTTCTGACTTGATTACTAGGGACCTTGGCATTGGCTTTGCATCCAAACAGACTTAAGTGCTTTAATTTTGGCTTTCTTTTGTACAAGCTCTCATAGGGGGTCATGTCATCTAAGGCCTTGGTTGGACTTCTGTTTAACAGAAAGACAGAGTGTCTTACTACTTCAGCCCAAAGATATAAAGGCATATTCATAGCCTTTAAAATGGATCTAGCCATGCCCATTATGGTTTGGTTTCTTCTCTCCACAACTCCATTCTGTTATGGAGAGTAAGGAGCAGTCAGGTACCTCTTGATTCCATCCGGATCACACAGCTACTCAAATGTTCTTGAGGTGAATTCCCCCCCCCCCCCTAATCTGTTCTTAGAGCCTTGAACTTGTAATTTGTTTCTACCTGAATCTGGGCTTTGAATGCCTTGAATGCTGCTGGCGCCTCATCTTTTGACTTAAGCATGAACACCCACATGTGTCTTGAGCAGTCATCCACCAGGAGCATAAAGTATTTATTCCTAGTAGGTGTGGGTGGGTCTAATGGACCATATAGGTTTGCATGGCCAAGTTCTAGTGGTGTCTTTGCCCTAAAACTGCTTGCAATCACATAGTTGGGACTTGTGCTTAATCTTGGGCATCCCCCTTACCTTGTTGTGTTTGGACATTTTGTTTATTGAGTCAAAGCTCAAATGTCCCAGCCTTGCGTGCCATGTCCAGGCTGTGTCATGCATGGCTGTTAGTAAGCACCTTCGGAGTGTGACTTGCAATTTTATTGTGTAGAGTCTGTTCTCTGACTTCTTTACTTTTATCGGGGTTTTTCCACTTTTCTCATATACCCATAGATACCCATCCTTCATCAAGATCTTACAGCCAACTTCATCCAGTTGGCCTAGACTCAGTATATTGCTCCTCAAGGCAGGTATGTAGTAGACATAGGTCACTACTCTATGCTCTCCATTACTATATTGAAAGCAATTTGATCCCCTGCCTTTGATGACAACCACTGACCCATCCCCAAACTTCACTTCGCCAGTAATGGCTTCATCAAGTTCTGTGAAGTGGGTTTTGATGCCAGTCATGTGGTTGTTGGCCCCATTATCAAGGTAACAGGAGCAGGAATCACCTCCCTTTGGCAAATTCTTAGAGAACACACTCTGTTCCTCAAGTAGGCCCAAGTCATTGGTTAAATTTGCCACCAACAGGGTAGGGTCTTGATCTTCCTGGGTTTGGGTCAGGTGTGCTTCCTGATCTCCTTTCTTTAGAGCCCTGCACTCACTTGAGAAATAACCCAGTCTGTCGCAATTGTAGCATCTAAGATTTCTCTTGTCTTTTTTGGTGGTGTTAGTACTCTTGTCACCGCCTTCAGGGTTGGTCTTGCCTCCCCTACCCTTCGCATATCTTCCTCTCCCCCTGCATCTACTTCGGTTCTCCCCAGAGGCACTGGTTCTTTGACATTCTGGCTTAGACTCACTCCTTACCCTTTCTTGCCATTCAGCCCTTGTTAGAAGGAGCTGACCTCAGGAATTTTTTCCCTGAGATGCTGGTTTTAGCCTCTCTTCATAGGCTTTTAACTTCCCTACCAATTCCTCAAATGTCATAGCTTCAAGATCAGAGAATTGTTCTATGGCAGCCACAATGGGGAGAAATCTATCAGGGGCTGCCTTCAAGACCTTTCTCACTTGTTTAGAAGCTGCTATTGTTGTTCCCAAAGCTCTGTATCTTGACACAAGTTCACCCATTTTCCCTGCAAAGTCATCAATGGATTCATTCTCTCCCATGGCCAGCATTTCAAACTCATGATCGAGAGTTTGAATTCGAGCCTGCTTCACATTATCTTCCCCACATAGCGTTTCTTCAATGCAGCCCAAATATCTTTCGCAGACTTGAATGCAGCTACTTGCATCAACACATCCTCTGGCAAAGATTGGAATATGAAGGCTCTTGCCTTCTTGCCCAGCTTCACATCTACTGTGCCTGTTGCGGGGGGTTCGATGGCATCCCAGAGTCCCTGGGCATCCATGAACGCTTCCATCTTTATCGCCCAAGGGGTGTAAGTCGTCGGTGTAAGAATTGGGATTTTGAACGAAATCGTATCGCTCGCGTCCTTCAGAACCACCTGTCTGTTGTGGTCTGCCATCGAATTAGATCAAGAAATCGAAATTGGTGGAGTCGCTCGGTTGATCGGACAATTGGGGAAGACGATTGCAATCGAAGGTGATTGCAATTTCGAGTTCAACGAATGAGTTCGCACGGGTTGTCTAATTCGATCGAAATGGAGAATCGAATCGGATTGGATGATCGAGGGAAGATGATCAAGATTGATCGAGAGAGGAAGTTCTTGAATCGAGAGCCTTTTTTGCCGCTCTGATACCAAATGTTAGAAAGATAGTAGCAGAAAAATAACAGACTTGTATTGAGTAATTTGAAGGTAATACAAATCCCTATATTACACCATCTATTTATAGGAGTTAGAAGAACTAACTTTATCTAACTAGTCCTTGATCTATTAGACTTATATAATTTCACTACAAAACATTTATTCACTAAACTATACAAAGAATTAAAACTAACAGGAACTCTTCGGGAAATTTCGGTATGTATGTTAGTGGACAATGGAGCTTCCCACAATTTTATTTCCCGTCGATTGGTGTTGGCGTTAGGGTCTTTCGATCTCTTCCTTCAGTGGACTCAACATTAAATTGGGTGATGGCCATTTTATTTTTGTTATCGAATGATGTTTAACTCTTCCCATTACAGTTGGTCCTTGCACGTTTGTGCTCGATGCGTTGGTTTTTGAGACGGTCCTTGGATTTGATTTTGGGGTTAGATTGGTTGCAGTCGCTTGGCAAGGTTGTCCACGATTGGCAACATTCTTGGATGTTGTTTAGTTATCATAGGACCCCGGTTCAATTGAAAAGGTTTACAAGGCAATCAAATGATTCCTACGGCTTTACAGCAATGGCTACTGATGGCCGATGAGCCTCCCAACCATCCTTCTCCTGTTAAGGCTAATTCTATAACCCCGTCTACCTCGGGTGGGAATTTGTCTTTGGTTCAATAGGAAGCTCTGTCGTCTCTGTTGGCTCATTATTCGGCTGTTTTTCAGACTCCGGCGTCCTTACTGCCGGCTCGTTCCTATGATCATGGTATTACTCTTTCGTCTTCTTCTCCTATTTGTGTGCGACCTTATCGCTATCCGCATGCTGAGAAAGCAGAAATTGAACGACAAGTAGCTGAGTTGTTAGCTACGGGTATGATTAGGCCTACTAAAAATGCGTATTCCAGCCCGGTCATCTAGGTTAGAAAGAAAGACAATTCGGGGCGGATGTGTGTAGATTATCGGGCTCTTAACGCAGCCACGGTTCAGGACAAGTACCCAATTCCGGTGGTGGGACGAGCTAATCAATGAATTACATGGTTCTCATTTTTTTTCTAAACTGGATCTCAAATCCGGATATAATCAAATTCGTATGCGACCGGATAGTATTGACTATTGACAAAACCGCTTTTCGTACTCACGACAGGTCGACAGTCATTACGATTACCTTGTAATGCCGTTCGGCTTAACGAATGTGCCTGCAACGTTTCAAGCAGTCATGAATGACATCTTTCGTTCCCTGTTACGTCAAAAAGCAGTCATTTTTTATGACATATTGGTATACGGCCCCACTTGGGAAGCTCATGTAGCCGATTTGCAGGAGGTTCTCACCATTCTTTTACATCATCGATTATGGTCAATCAACAGAAATGTTCCTTCGGTCAAGGGTCCGTCAGTTATTTAGGACACATTATTGGCGGCAACGAGTTGTCTATGGATCCCAAAAAATCGCAGCAGTTGTAGACTGGTTGGTACTAACGAACCTGAAGGGTCTCCGGGATTTTTGGGTCTCACGGGATATTATCGGAAGTTCATTAAACATTATGGATCAATTGCTCGGCCCCTAACTGATTTAACCAAGAAAGACGCTTTCTTGTGGCATCTGACTGCCCAACAAGCGTTTGAGCAGCTCAAGCAAACTCTGATCTAAGCTCCAATGCTGGCCTTACCCGATTTTACAGCTCCGCTTCTCGTTCAATGTGACGCTTCTGGGTGTGGTGTGGGGTAGTGCTGATGCAGCATTCCAAACCCATCACGTTTTTTAGCAAGGCTTTGAGTGACCGCAACCTTGCCGAATCGGCTTATGTAAGAGAACTGATGCCCCAGTTCTAGCGGTTCAAAATTGGTGTCCGTATTTACTCGGCAACAAGTTTATTGTGTGTACGGATCAGAAAAGCTTAAAATTTTTACTTCAACAGCGGGTTTCCTCTCCGGATCAATAGAATTGGGTTGTCAAACTTCTAGGATATGATTTTGATATTCATTATAAACCAAGGCGAGAAAATCGAGCAGCAGGTGCTTTGTCTCGAAGGGCTGACTCGGGAAGTTTTCAGCAGGCGATTTCCTTGCCAGTTTGGGTTCAAGGCGCATAGCTGTTAGAGGAAACCAGAGCTAATGATGGTCTTAATCGCATTATGCAGAAGTGTTTGCTATCCCCGACAAGTATCCCGGATATTCGGTTCGCAGTGGCTTACTTTTCTATCATGATCGGGTGGTGATTTCCAAGAATTCCACATTTATTTCCGCCCTTCTTCATGAATTCCATGTTACGGCGGTTGGAGGGCATTCGGGTTTTTACCACACTTATCGTCGCTTGGCTGCTAAATGCTAATTTGTATTGGCAAGGTATGACAGCTACAATTAAAAAGTTCATTCGCGAGCGTGATGTATGTCAGCGATGTAAAGCTAATTCTACTGCTCCAAGTGGTTTGTTACAGCCCCTATCCATTCCAGAAGCAGTTTGGGAGGAGTTATCAATGGATTTCATAACCGGATTGCTATCTTCCAAAGGTTTTACGGTTATCTTGGTGGTGGTTGATCGTTTATCAAAGTGCGCACACTTTATTCTTTTAAAGCATCCTTATACAGCAAAGTCGGTTGTTGAGGTTGTTAAAGAAATTGTCCGTCTTCATGGCATTCCCATATCCATTGTTAGTGATCGGGATCCGTTATTTCTTAGCAAGTTTTGGCAAGAATTGTTTCGTTCAATGGGCACGAAGTTACACATGAGCTCCGCCCACCATCCGGAATCGGATCGACAAACGGAGGTTATTAATCGTTGTTTGGAGGAATATCTTCGTTGCTTCGCAGTTGACCAGCCGAAAACGTGGGCGATATGGCTACCCTGGGCGGAATTTTCGTATAATTCCACCTTCCACGCCTCTACGGGCACCACACCGTTTGAAACCAGCTATGGCAGATGCGCTCCCTCTGTTTTTCAGTTTGCTCCTGGGGAGATTCGCGTGGAATCAGTGGCCCGTGACCTTCGGGACCGTGACGAAGCTTTACGCCAATTGAAGGTACATTTATCCAATGTTCAAGGCATAACAGAACTTCAGGCAGACAAAAACGTCGGGACGTTCAGTTTGCGGTAGGTGATCGGGTGTACGTCAAGCTTAAACCTTATCGACAACTTCGGTGGCTAACCGCATCCACCAAAAGTTGGCAGCCCGTTTTTTTGGTCCGTTTCAGATTGTGGACAAACTGGGTCCTGTGGCTTATAAACTTCAACTTCCCGCTACTTCCAAAGTTCAACCGGTGTTTCATGTGTCATTATTAAAGAAGGTTGTTTCCGGTCCTGTCAATCCGGTCCCACCCACGAATTGGATGTGCCAACCGAGGATTTACTTGTACCAGTTGCAGTGTTGGATAAACGGAGTCGCGTCTTTCTTCGGGTACCTCTGTTCAGTACCTTGTGCAGTGGCAAGGGCAGACTCGGGACGAAGCTACTTGGGAAGATGCTTCTTGGCTTACCACTCAGTTTCCCAGATCAGTCTAGTCTTGAGGACAAGACTGTTGTGGAAGAGGGAGTAATGATACAAATGCAGCTAACTCAAAAGAAATTCCCAAAGTGTTGAAAGTTTATTCTAGGAAGGGCAAAGGGAAAAGTGGCTAGAAGTTGTTACACGTAAAGATGAGTAGTATAAATTAGAAAGGAATAATGTTTGTTAGGGAACTTTTTGGTTGTTAGGGTTTAGTGGCTCCTGCTTATGCATGGAGAGAGGGCGGAGCCCTGGATATCTGTTTTTCCATTGAGTTTTCTTTACAATTAAAATACAATCATTTGCTTATTGAGTTCATTGTTGAATTGCTCTTCTTATTCGATTCTAATCTCTTCTCATTTGTAAACAAACCCCAACAAAATCCTACACAAATTCAACAAATTCCAACAAACACCATAAAAATATAAAAGAAAAAAAGAATGCATGCAATCTGAATCTGGATATTAGCAATTCAACACAACTGGACAAAAAGATTACAAGGTACAGCTATGTAACCAGTGGCGACCAGGAGCAGCAGATGGCAGCGAGCTGCGGCAGCAGATGGCGCTGGTATCCAAATCACAATATTGGCAAGGATGAGAAGGAGAGAATGGGGGATAAGGTTTTAAAAAAAATTCTCTAATTGGGTGACGAGTGCAAAGACCACGATATGCATATATATAGCCCTCTTTGTAAAAGGAAATATCCCGTGTCTTTGAGAAATTGAACTGACAAATCATATCATAAATTTGAGCTTTCTGTATTCTCTGCCAAATAAAGAGAACTGAAAGGGGAGGTGAGGGAAATGATTTTGATTTCACTTATCCTTTTTTCCATTACAGCCTCTACCAAAAAAGAAAAAGAATTAATTACATTTATTTGATTTCTTTTCTCTGCAATGTACCCTTACGGCCTTAATAGGGCTTGAGAAAGAAATTAGATGTGACTACCTCTAAAAAAAGGGTTAACAATATAGTACTTAGGTCTATGTCAATCCCCAGGACAAATAAATGGCTAGGTGTTGTATTGTAACTCCAGATTAATAGTATAACAGAATTAACAATGGAGGCAAACAATTCGGATTGCAATTGGGTATTTACAAATGACGCTCTAAAAACCTTGGATTCACAACCAGGTTGAATAAAATTAATGAAATACACAAGTAGCACTAGTAATCACATGAAGTCAAAAGGGCAAGTAGTCTTATTCTTTATTCATCTTTTATTTGTGTATCCTTGGTTAAGATTTATAAATAAATACCTAGTAAATCTTGTGTTAATTCCTCACAACTATGTTGGGTTGTGAAGGCTTTGGGCCGAACCGGGCTTGGTTCGGGCCTGTTTTCGCTGCAAACAGAAACAAGGGCAGCCGGCCCTAAGGCAATTAGGGTTATTTAGTTAATTCTTGGAGCCTAAGTTATTGCCTTAATTACTAACCCTAATCTAGCATTATAAATAGACCCATTGATGTAATTGTATTCTTTGAGCACAATAATAATATAAACCCTAGTTGCAGAGTGGACGTAGGTCACCTAGACCGAACCACTATAATTCTCTCGTGTCTACTCTTTCTTTTGTGTGATTGTGTGTGTTTGTTTGCTTCCGCTGGAACCTACTCTGATTGTGATACCTAACAAGTGGTATCAGAGCTGAGGTTCGGAAACACACCGGGTTTTACATACTGAAATCGCAGGAGGCTGTTCAAGAGGGCCGTGGTGCTACAACAAAACAGGGTTGCTGATTATCTGTGGAGTTTGCGAATTAGGGTTTGATTAAACCCTAGGGTCGCCGCCTTCCAGGAGAGATCGCAAGGGCTGTTTGGCTGTTGATAGCTGCTAGGATTAGGGGTTTCTGTTTCGAACCCCTTGAAATCGCTGGCTACACCCGATTTTTTGCAGGTGAAGTTGCCGGTTCAGGTACTTCGGGTTTTGGGGTTTTATTGAAGGTGTGCTTGGCTTCGGTTAGCTTTGGTTCTTTGGTTTTTTTTTTTACTACAAAGGTTAATCTTTCTTCGCGGCGTTCATCAACTACAGTTTCTGTTTCGTGATTGTATTCGTTTCTCGTTTGCAATGGCTGAAGACGGGAGAGTTCGAATTGAAAAGTTTAATGGGACAAACTTTGCTTGGTGGAAGATGCAAATAGAAGCATTGCTTGGTGAAAAAGATTTGGAAGTAGTACTGGAAGAAAAGCCGGCTACAATGAGCAAAGCTGAAGAAGCAGTTTGGAACTCAAAGGACAAGAAGGCTAGAGGGGCTATTACATTGGCTTTGACGAGGAGCGTTGCATTTAACGTTATGCACGAAACCACGGCTCATGGTATAATGACGGCTCTGTCAAATATGTATGAAAAGCCGTCTGCTGCTAATAAGGTGTTCTTGATGAGGGAGTTATTCATGACTCGAATGAATGAGGGAACTTCAGTTTTGGAGCATATTAATAATCTCAAATCGATTACCTCCAGGTTAGCTTCTGTGGGGATAAAGTTTGATGATGAGACTCAAGCTGTAGTATTACTATCTTCTTTGCCAGAAAGTTGGTCTGGAACTGTAACGGCTATTACTAATTCTGTGGGGACCAATGGGTTAACATTTGACGGGGTCCGAAACATTGTGCTAGGTGAGGAAACTCGCCGGAAAAGCACTAGTGGTGGATCATCTTCTGGTTTGTTATATGTTGGCAGGGGAAGGGAAAATAACAAAAGCAGTGGGAGTCGAGGGAGGAGTTCATCTAGAGCTCGCAAAACTGTGAAGTGTTGGAGTTGCGATGAGATTAGGCATGTTAAGAGTCAATGTCCAAAACTTAAGCAAGGAAAATCTGGTGAAGTAAACACTGCTGTTGAGGATGAATGTGATGATGACACGTTACTACTTGAGGCTGAAAATAGTGTGGACTCTTGGGTTATGGATTCTGGATCTTCGTTTCACGCGATGCACAGCAGGGAGGCGTTGGTGAATCTAAAAGTTGGCAACTTTGGGAAGGTACGAATGGCAAATGGTAATATTCTTAATGTTACGGGCATAGGTGATGTTAATCTGTTAACTCCATTGGGAACCTACTGGAACTTGAAGAATGTTAGGGTCATTCCAGCTTTGAAGAGAAATCTTATCTCTGTTAGTCAACTGGATGAACAGGGACAAAAAGTAAAGTTTGGTAAAGGTAAATGGAATGTAACAAAAGGAAATTTGGTTATTGCTCGTGGAAACAAACGAGGATCATTATACATGGTGGAAGTACCTGCTGAGGAAAATATGAGCGTTCCTCAATACAAAGTTGGGTTCGTTGAGTCAAAGGGGCAAAAGAGGGTTCAATTTGCAAGACTGAAACCTGGTGCCAAGGTGATTCAAGCTGAGCGGGATTGGAGGTCTAAACCAGGTCAGGGGTTTGGTGACAGTGGGAGCACGGGGCGTGTTTCGGATACAGTCATAAAACAACGTTGGGTTTTGAAGACCACTACTCCGATTGTTAAATTCTCTCCTGTGGATGTCTTGCTAAATGAGGAGAGTGTTGATGATTCTCGGGTTATCTCTGGAGTTGGTGAATCATGCATACCAGTTGAGTTAGAGAATGGGTTGGAGCTCGGGGAGCTTCAACTGTCCCCTCATGTACTTGATGAGAGGGGGTGCAACTAGGGGTTATGATGAAGTCTTAGCTGATGGGTATGAAGCTTGGAAGACTTTGGATATGAAGAATACTGGAGTTACTAGATCTGGGTTACTTGGACGGCGTTTGTAGACTTTTGCAAAGCCTTCAAGTGGGAGATTGTTGGGTTGTGAAGGCTTTGGGCCGAACCAGGCTTGGTTCGGCCTGTTTTCGCTGCAAACAGAAACAAGGGCAGCCGGCCCTAAGGCAATTAGGGTTTTTAGTTAATTCTTGGAGCCTAAGTTATTGCCTTAATTACTAACCCTAATCTAGCATTATAAATAGACCCATTGATATAATTGTATTCTTTGAGCACAATAATAATATAAACCCTAGTTGCAGAGTGGACGTAGGTCACCTAGACCGAACCACTATAATTCTCTCGTGTCTACTCTTTCTTTTGTGTGATTGTGTGTGTTTGTTTGCTTCCGCTGGAACCTACTCTGATTGTGATACCTAACAAACTATTGTATGTAGGAGAGATCAAAATCACCAATGTGCTTAATCATCAAACAAAAATTACCAATAAGATTTTGACTATTCCCGATCAAAAGCACACAAAGACTTAGGTGGCAAAAACCCTTGCAACTACAGATTTCACATCCAAGTTCATCATAAAGCTGAATGCTAAACCGACTCTTACTTACTAGTCTATAATGTAACTGACTAGTAGGACCAATGAAAGTGTGAATGATTTTTTGCATTCAGCATCTTCATATTCTTTAACCCTATTTATATTTTTTTATTGTTGTATTTTATTTGAATAGTTTAATTATATAGTGCCTTTTCTCAAGTAACTAATGCTGATATAAGTTATAAACGTTTAATATGCGGGACTAATTCATTAGGATCCTCGTCATCATAACATAGAAGTTAATTTTGTCTATAATGGCATATAATAGGTGTGCCCCAACTGTGTTGAATGAACCTTTTTCGAAACATCTATTGTGTATGAATTTGTGTTGATATGATGTGTCACGCTATTTAGCTTTCCACCTTGCAAATTTAGAAACTATTCTCTTAGAAGTATCATTTATTGAAACTTACAGCATAAACAGAAAGGTAGACCGATGTTTAGCTTATATTAGTTATGGCCCATATGGCTTGCAAAACACTAAGAAGAAACTGTCATAATAAAACTCTCGCTTCAACATATAGAATTTGGCAGAAAAACTGTGAATTTGAAAGTGATTAAAAAGCAAGTGAATATCAACATTGTTTATAAACTTGTTTCAATTATTAGTAACTTATATTCTAAGTACTTATAAGACGAGAATAGCGCACGAGCAAAAAATTGCCAGTGCATTTTGAAACAATATATCTAAAAAGGGTACAGCAAAAATCATCATTTGATTGTGATGTTTTCCTGAAAACTTTATAAAAACCATAAAACTTTAGGGTGCTAAGTGGTGATGCCTTGGTTCTAGTAATGCAACCAAAAGTCGTTTTGTGGTTTGTATTAGTAAATAGTGTTTCTTAACTTTATTTTGCATGAAAGAACATCAATGTAAATAAGCTTCAGAGATGAAAACAAATTCTTGCATTCTAAATTTTTCCTCCGTACCTGTCTAGGTGGAGAAATTTGATCAGTTTTAGCCATTAATTGTGCAGAAGACTCCCCCAGATTCATGATCCTGTTATGCTGCCTGCTATTCCTGATTATGCCATTACCTATACATTCAATAGTTGCCATCTATTATGCCTTCTCAAGTAATGATAAGCACAAACTTAACTAAATAAACAATTAATTCAAAAACTTTTAGCAACCTAATGATAGATTCTTTGAAGGGATGTCATGAGTTTTCACTTCTTTTATCTGCTGCCGCCTTGTACTGGATTGCCCCGGCACGCTTAAAATTTCTTTCTCAGAACAGTTACCCTTCAAGCCATCATTTTCCAGTGCAGAAATTCCATGTTGACCAAGAGAACTTGTAACGCCATCTGCTGCTGCTGACTCTGAAGGAGGCCTGTCGTGTTGACCATCATAAATTTCAACTCCAGCTGCTACTGCTGACTCTGAAAAAGGCATATCATGTTGTCCAGCAGAAATTGCTACTCCAGCTGCTACTGTTGACTCTGAAGGTGGCCTATCATGTTGACGAACAGAATTGCAACTCCAGTTGCTACTGTTGACTCTGAAGGAGGCCTATCATGTTGACCAACAGAGAGTATGACATTTCTAGGTGGATCGCTAACTTTAAGACGTTTCTTTTCTTGTTCCTTTGGTTCAACAGCTACAAGTTCAGTAGAAGTTCTGCTCTTAACAACATTTTTTGTCAAATTAATATCGGTGCTGTTCTTTTTGGAACATGAAACTACCTCCTTATCAAGTTTGCCAGCTTTACTCTTTAACTCATTTTCACGAATTGCAATTAATTGCCTTAGGTCTTGGAGTTTATTGCTGTTGATATGAACATTTTGGCCAAAGTTAATTATGCTAGGGGGATTAGATTTTTTAAGATGACTTTTTACCCCAACAAACGTGCTACCACCATTCTTGAATTTGGTTCCATTCACCTTGTTCCCTGATGAAAGAAATGTGCGACTCGTGTTTGATGTTTTGGGTGTCTTGGTGTTAGTTTTGGCGGTTTGTTGCATCATCTGTGACTGTGAACTCACCAATGTAGTGGACAATTTTTTGTTCTCAATGGAGCCAAGCGTCAACTGATCAGACTCCATTATGCTTCCTTTCTTGTATTCTTCAGAGTCACTGCCACTGTCATCATCAGAAAAACTAATCACAAATGGAACTCGATTCTTCTCCATACCTTTACGTTTGTTTAAGCACATAGTTGTTCTGGAAGCTACAGCAGCATTATGAATCACTGCAGACACTCCTATCAAGTATGAAATAAACATCAGAAAAGAGAATGTACTATTCATTTCAAGTAATCAGTCAAATCCCATGCTTTATATATGTGTTGATTTGTCTAATGTAAATTTGTGCGAGTGGGTGTGATTGCATCTGTTAAGTACGTATAACAAACATGTTAAGAGTAACCTAAAAATGACTGCTTTATGGTACTTTATACACCTTTATTTAAAGGGAACTAAGGAAGATATCCAACAGAACAGAAATGTTTTATTGTTTGTGAACTTTCTAAAGAAGAAACCAAATTTAAACTATTAGCCCAGCTTACCCTTCTCAACAACAATGGTACCCTTGTCCAATGAAGCAGCTGGAAGTATGGTTCTATTAGGGAACTGAGAGCCTGCAAAGCCCTGAAAGAAACTCAATGTATTACCATGAAAACATTAGGCAGAAATAAAAATTCAAGTTCCGTTAGCATTTAGGTTTCCCACTATATTAACAACTGAATTGGTTTAATTAACTATAAGAAGATATGCACCAAATAAAAAACAAAGTATGACCTAAAGTCATAAACAAAAAGTAACTAACTACAAGATTACAAAATAACCCAACCAACACAAAGATGAGTAGATGCATCTACCTACACGTTGACTCATGTAATTTGTGTTGGACCAATCTTGACATTAATTAAAGTTAGGGGTCTATTTTGTAATTTATTTTTGGTCATTATCTGGTAAATAAATGGATGAGTTTATCAGGTAGTTTTCAGCTTTATCTCAAAAGGATTTGAGATAAGCTTTTGTAATTTAAATTTATCTCAAAAGGATTGAGATAAAGCCTATTATATAGGAATAGATTAACTTGATGGGATAGGTTAATCAACTATAAATAGGAGATAGTTTTTACTTATTCTTTGTAAGTTTTTCTATCAATTAAATTGGAGAAGGAGTTCCAGAATTGTTTCTGTGTTTCTGCTTGTTTTCTATTTGCTTTTGTTCTAGTACCAATTTACTTCAATTGGTATCAGAGCTCTAGTTAAGAGATCTGGGATTTTCTAGTTGATCCAAAGTGGTGGATCAAGCACTTAAACAACAAATACAGCAGGTGTACAAGCGTCGATCAAAGGAGAGACCGATGGGGGACACTGCAGCACCAAACAACCAGCTAGCACAGGTTGATAAACAGGCAACCTTCCGTTTCAATGCCCGGTTCTAACTCCGACCAATTACCCAATCTGGTCACTTAAAATCAAGGCGATTTTCAAAGCTCATGGAATCTGGGAGGTGATTGAACCTGGGACAAATCCGGATCAAAAAAAGACAATGCAGCCATAGCCTATCTCTATCAATCGCTACCTGAAGACCTTGTTTTGCAGATCGCGAGCTGTGAACATGCGAAAGACATTTGGGAATCAATCAAGACTCGACACTTAGGTGCAGAACGAGTCATGGAGGCACGATTGCAGTCCTTGAAAACTGAGTTTGATCTGATCAGAATGAAGGAAGGCACAATAGTGGATGATTTTGTGGGAAAACTCTCCGGAATTGCTTCAAAATCAGCCACCCTTGGATCCCAATTAATGAAGCAGTCCTGGTCAGAAAACTTCTGACCAGTGTACCTGACAGCTTCATAAACATGGTGGCAACAATAGAACAGTTGGTTGATCTAAAAACAGTCAAGTTCCAAGAGATAGTTGGAAGGTTGAAGGCGTACGAAGAAAGAACTAATTCCAAGACCAATAACAGCAGCCATGACCAACTTCTATTATCCTACAATGAATGGGAATCCAAAAGAAAGCAGGAAAAGGGCTTTGGTCGAGGCCGAGGGAATGGTCAAGACACCCGTGGAAGAGGCCGAGGTCGTGGGCGATCAGGTGGTCATGAAAGGGGTTCAAACCGTGCTAAAAAATCCCAAGATGGAAACCAAAATTCAGAAAGCTCAAAGAAAGATCGGTCTAAACTGCAGTGTTTCAGGTGCGATGCGTTTGGACATTTTTCAGCCGACTGTCCGACCAGAAGGAATGATGAGAAGGCCCATCTAACACAAGCCACCACTGCTGGAACAACACATGCTAATGCTGACAAGCCTGCGTTGTTAATGGCTGTAGCCGATCAAATCAAGAAGGAACTAATCTATGTGAATGAAGAAAAGGTATTTCCGGCTAAATACGGGTCACATGATGATGGGCAATACATGTGATATTTAGATACCGGGGCAACAAACCATATGACGGGCAATAAAAGTTTATTCTCAACAATCGATACAAATATAGGGGCAAAGTCAGATTTGGAGACGACTCAAGTGTGGAAATCGAAGGAAGGGGTTCTATTCTTCTCGAATGTAAGAATGGGGAACAAAGGTTGTTGACCGATATTCTTTACATCCCGTATTTAAAGAGCAATATTTTCAGCATCGGGCAAGCTGAAGAAGGAGGGTGTGAATTAACAATTAAACAAGGAATTTTATCAATGTTTGAACCGGATGGGACCTTGCTAATGAAGACTCACAGGTCTCCTAATCGCTTGTATAAAATCAACCTAAAAATCGGGTCACCGGTTTGCTTAATAACCAAGATTCATGATGCAGCTTGGTTGTGGCATGCCCGCCTTGGGCATGTAAACTTTGACACCATCAAGCGCTTAGGGACGAGTGAACTAGTCCATGGAGTACCGGCTATTGACCACCCTTCACAACTATGCAAAGCATGTTTGGCAGGGAAGCATAAGCGACAAAGTTTCCCTGACCAGACCACTTTTAGGGCTGCAAGACCACTGGAACAGGTTTACGCAGACCTGTGTGGGCCCATAACACCCGCCACCGAAGCTGGAAACAGGTATATTTGCTGTTTGTTGATGATCACAGCAGGTTTATGTGGCCATTCATGTTAAAAACCAAGGATGAAGCAATTGAACGATTCAAGATATTCAAAGCTTTGGTTGAGAACCAATACGGGGAAAAAATAAAGGTTCTTAGAACCGATCGGGGTGGAGAATTTACCTCCAAGGAGTTCATTCTGTTTTGTGAACAAGCTGGAATTACAAGGCAACTAACTGCACCTTATACACCCCAGCAGAACGGTATAGTCGAAAGAAGAAATCGAACCGTGTTGAGCACAACAAGGAGCATTCTTAGTGCAATGAATATGCCACAAGTGTTCTGGGCAGAAGCAGTACGCCATGCAGTCTATGTGCTAAATAGGTTACCTACCAGGAGTTTAGAGAATCAAACACCATACGAAGCCTTAAAGGGATGGAGACCAAGACTTGATCATCTACGGGTGTTTGGGTGTGTTGGATATGTAAAAACACCTTCAAACCATGTGAAGAAGCTCGATGACAGAAGTGTTCCCATGGTACATTTAGGAACAAACCAGGAACCAAGGCTTATCGCATGTATGATGTTGAGGGAAAGAAGGTGGTAATCAGTCGAGATGTTGTGTTTGATGAGGCACGCAAATGGGAATGGAATAAACACCAACAACCGAGCACAGAAGCTGAGTTTGTGATTCATATGGAGCCATTTGAAGCTGATTCAGCAGCTCAAAACAACAGACATGAAGCTGATTCTGCAGCCCAAAACAGTGGACATGGGTCTGCTGAACCCGACAGCCCTGTAAGTCCACTGATTAGCAGCCCGTTTCAAGGAAACAGCCCATTAACCCATGCTGAAACACCTGACTCAGCCTATTCTGAACTTAGCAGCCCAGAATCAACTGTAAAAGAGCGTGGGCCAATGTTACCACAGCTTCAAACAGACACTGTCGGTGAATCAGATCCAACTATGGCAGAAGATGAGACTTTTGATGATACACCACCACAAGGTATGAAAAATCTGTATGAAGTTTATAATCTTCTCCTCACTGAAGGGGAACCAACAAACTTCAAGGAAGCTGCAGGGCATAAAGAATGGGAGCAAGCTATGGAAAGTGAGATAGCTTCCATTGAAAGATGTAAACTTGGGAGTTAATGGACCTACCTCCGGGACACCGACCCATTGGTTTAAAATGGCTTTACAAAATTAAAAGGGATGCAAATGGTGTAATTACAAGATACAAGGCACGATTAGTCGCCAAAGGTTACATCCAACAACATGGTGTAGACTTTGACGAGGTATTCGCACCCGTAGCTAGACTTGAGACGGTTAGACTCATTCTAGCATTAGCAGCACAAAGGGTGGGATGTTCACCACCTTGATGTTAAAACAGCGTTTCTACATGGGGAACTCAAGGAAGAAGTGTTTGTAACACAACCGGAAGGCTTTGTTAAGAAAGGAAAGGAGCAAAAAGTGTACAAATTAACCAAAGCTCTTTATGGCTTGAAACAAGCTCCACGAGCTTGGAATACAAAGTCAGATGGGGTTCTAAAGGAGTACGGATTCCAAAGGTGCAAACTTGAACAAGCCGTTTACACAAAAAGAACCCATGAAGGTTCATTGCTAGTAGGGATCTATGTGGATGATTTGATTGTAACCGGAAATAACATGGAGAAAATTCTGCAATTCAAACGACAAATGGAAGATAAGTTCGAGATGAGTGATTTGGGTTCACTCTCCTATTATCTCGGGCTAGAAGTGATGCAAGGCAATGACGGAATAAAATTAAGCAATCAAGCTATGCAAGAAAGATCCTACAGCAAGCTGGAATGTGGGAGTGTAATCCCACTAAATACCCAATGGAACCGGGACTGAAATTAACAAAGGAAGACGGCAGCAGCAGTGTAGATGCAACAGAGTACCAAAAAACAATAGGATGTCTTCGGTACTTGACTCATACGCGGCCAGACCTTGCATACTCAGTTGGATATGCAAGTAGGTACATGCAAGCCCCTAAAACAACCCACTATCAGGCTGTAAAACAGATTCTCAGGTATGTAAAAGGAACTATAGACCTGGGCATTCACTACCGAAGGAATGGAAGTAATAAACTGTTGGGATTTAGTGACAGCAGCCTTTTAGCCGATCCAGATGATGGAAAAGGAACCACGGGGCTGGTATTTTACTTTGATGATGGACCCATTAGCTGGTGCTCTCAAAAGCAACAACAGTCGCTTTATCATCTTGTGAGGCTGAGTTTATGGCTGCAACTTCAGCAGCCTGTCAAGCAATTTGGCTAAGGGTTTGTTAGCTGAAATTACAGGAAGAAAAGAAGAACTTGTACTGATAAAGGTGGACAACAAGTCAGCAATCAACCTGATGAAAAATCCGGTCTTTCACGGAAGGAGTAAACATATCAACATACGCTATCACTATATACGAGAGTGTGTAGAGAAAAATCAATCAAGGTTGATTTCATTAGTGGGGATCAACAACCAGCTGATATTCTCAAAAGGCACTACCAAAGATTAAGTTTGCTGAAATGACAGAACTGTTGGGAGTAAAGAAGATTGAAGACTCGGAAAATAACAAGAAGACTCAAGGTCAAGATTGGGGGGTGATTGTTGGACCAATCTTGACATTAATTAAAGTTAGGGGTCTATTTTGTAATTTATTTTTGGTCATTATCTGGTAAATAAATGGATGAGTTTATCAGGTAGTTTTCAGCTTTATCTCAAAAGGATTTGAGATAAGCTTTTGTAATTTAAATTTATCTCAAAAGGATTTGAGATAAAGCCTATTATATAGGAATAGATTAACTTGATGGGCTAGGTTAATCAACTATAAATAGGAGATAGTTTTTACTTATTCTTTGTAAGTTTTTCTATCAATTAAATTGGAGAAGGAGTTCCAGAATTGTTTCTGTGTTTCTGCTTGTTTTCTATTTGCTTTTGTTCTAGTACCAATTTACTTCAATTTGACAGATATAACTAATAAAATCTAGGAGCAAATGGCCAGGTTGCTCCTTTGTGACCTTGAGGTCATGTTCAAGCCATGGGAGACAGCCTCCTGTACAGAAGCTTCCTATGAACATCAAATAACTATTTTATATGTAAAACGCAAATGAAAGGGAACAGGTGAAAAAATAACCCACGGGCCGCGATGAACGGGTCATATACCTACTAGTCTAAACAGAATAATCAAATGGAGATTAAGCAGACGACAATCAAATAAATACGCAACTGCAGTTCCTATAATTGGGACACAACATGGTTTTATAGAAACCCTACGACGAATTAGCCAACGGCATTGCTGAAATAATCGCATCAGATGAAAACAGCATATTCAACATACATCCTGTTATACGAATCATGAAGCTATGAAGGACAAGAATTAAGTAAGGTAGTCTAGGGTTTTAGCTATGAATACAAGGAAAAGGATTTTAGATTAAGAGTGGCATCGTGGAATGTAGGAACCCTAACTAGTAAGTTATTAGAGTTAATTGATGTGCTAAGTAAACGTAGGGTCCAGATAGCGTATCTCCAAGAGACTAGATGGAGGGGTGGGAGAGCAACAGAGTACAATAGTTACAAACTATGGTATTCAGGTCGGACGGAACGAAAATGGAGTAGGGTTTCTAGTTGCTAAGGAACTCCAAGATAATGTAGTGGAGGTAAGAAGATACGATGATAGAATTATGCTGTTAAGAATAGTAATAGGGATAAAGTAGTGGCAGTAGTTAGTGCGTATGCTCCACATGTTGGACTAGGAGAAACAGAAAGAAAAAAGTTCTGGGAGAGTTTAGATCACGTTATGGGCGACATACCTAGAGACGAGAAAATATGCATAGGAGGAGATTTTAATGGGCACATCGGTAAGGACAATGACCACTTCCAGTTGGTGCATGGAGGCTTCGGGTATGGCCTTAGGAATGAAGGCGGCAAGGAGCTTCTTGACTTTGCGGTAGCGCATGACTTAGGAATCATAAATTCGTTTTTTAAGAAAAGAGAATCGCATCTAATCACGTTTAGCAGCGGCGGGAGACATACGCAGATAGACTATTTGCTGACGAGGAGAGAAGATCGTAGCTCGTGGAAGGACTGTAAGACAATCCCAGGAGAGTCAGTTGTGACACAATCATATGTTAGTGGCGGATATACGCGTGAAGAGACCAATTGTCCAACAAAACAAGAGAATTAGACATATGATAAAATGGAGCCAGCTCAAGGACGAAAACATTACCAATTTTAGAGATAAGGTCATACCATGAAACATCCTGGACCACAGGAAGACGCAAACCAAAAGTGGGAGGCCATGGCAAATACGCTCATCCAAGCAGCTAAGAAACGCTTGGAGTTACAACAAAGAGGACAGTTGACCATAAGGAATCTTGGTGGTGGAACGAAAATGTACAGGAGAAGATACGAATAAAACAACAAAGTTTCAGAGAGCTTATACGCTGTAACAATGAGGAAGAACGCCCAGAGCTAAAAGATAAATACAAGGAGGCTAAGAGAGAGGCGAAGAAATCGGTGTCAGAGGCAAAGAACACGGCGTATGAGATGATGTATAAACAACTAGAGACGAAAGAAGGAGAGCATGACATGTTTAAGTTAGTAAGGCAAGAGACAGCAGAAGACAAGACCTGAGAATTGTGAAGTTTATAAAGGCTGCGGATGGAAAAGTTTTGGTGAACGACAAGGACATCAAGGGAAGATGGAAAACTTACTTCGATAACCTTTACAACATAAAGAACCCAAATCATCAAGCTGAGATAGATAATACAACCCAACAACACAACAAAACAATTGCTATTGTAGAAGCATCACAGTAGACGAAGTTATGAGAGCTATGAAGAAAATGGGAAGGGCTAAAGCGGTGGGGCCAGACAACATACCGATTGAAGTGTGGAAATGCCTGGGAGATGAGGGGCTCAAATGGCTAACAGATTTATTCAACACTATCTTTACGACAGGGAAGATGCCGGACCAGTGGAGAACCAGTGTTATAGTCCCCATATATAAAAAAAAAGGAGATGCACAAAGTTGCGAAAATTACAGGGGAATAAAGTTATAGAAGTCACACGATGAAATTATGGGAAAGAGTTATTGACACGAGAATTAGACGAGAAACGCAGATAGCGTCAAACCAATTTGGATTTATGCCAGGACGCTCTACGACAGAAGCAATACACGCCATAAGGAGGATAATGGAGAAATACAGAGAAAGAAGAGGGACCTCCATATGGTATTCATCGACCTAGAAAAGGCCTATGACAGCATTCCGTCAACTAATTTGGGAAAGTCTACGACTTAGAAGGGTACCAGAGAGGTATATCAAAATAATCAAGGATATGTATGATGGGGCAAAAACGTGTGTGCGAGCCCCGATCGGAGACACAGACTCATTCACAGTGGAAGTGGGACTCCACCAAGGATCGGCACTGAGCCCATTTCTCTTCACAGTAGTGTTGGATGAGATGACCAAGTCTATACAGCAGCCAGCTCCGTGATGCATGCTCTTTGCGGATGATATTGTCTTAATATCGGAGTCTAAAAGGGTGCTTAACGACAAGCTAGAACAGTGGAGAGCAGCACTAGAGCGCAAGGTTTAAGGATAAGTCGCTCAAAGACAGAATACATGCATTGTAACTTTAGTGGCGAGGCGGAAGAGGACATCCAAATCACTATTCAGGTATGGCGGTCCCACAAACGTCTAGGTTCAAATACCTGGGCTCGTACTTGCAGGAGGACGGAGAGATACACAGCGATTTAGCGCACCGTGTTCAAGCTGGATGGTGCAAGTGGAGAGCAGCAGCAGGATCCTATGTGATAAGAGGTTTCCAGCAAAACTAAAGGGAAAGCTATATCGAGTGCAGTACGTCCAGCTATGTTGTATGGAACAGACTGTTGGGCCATAAAGAAATCGCACGAGAAACAAATAGAGGTAGCGGAAATGCGAATGCCGAGGTGGATGTGCGGTCACACAAGACTTGACCGATAAGAAACGAAGTGTATCGACAGAAGCTAGAAGTGGCCTGTATCACAGATAAAATACGAGAGGGAATATTAAGATGGTTTGGGCATGTCAAGAGGAGACCAATGGCGGCACCAGTTAGAGTTAGAGCAGTAGAGAACATCATCTTAGAGGGTAGGAGGAGTAGAGGAAGACCTAGATTGACTTGGGATGAGGTAATTAGGCGAGATATGATACACCGGCACCTCTCTGAGCACATGATCGAGGATAGGACTGAGTGGAGGCGTAAAATTAAAATTAAGGACTTCTAGTGACCTATAGGCAGGAAGGGTATTTGACGTCTGGTTTCGGGGCCTAAGTAGCCCATATCTGCCCTTTAACGATGATTCTACATGCACCTAGGATTTATGTATGCTATGTGTTGTATGATTTATTGTGTACTGTAGGATATGTGTTGTATGATTTATGGTATGATGTCCTGCTGCCGATATGGCTTTTTGTATACTGTATGCTATGTGCTGTATGTTTTATTGTATGTTATCTTGCTAAACAGTATGACTTTTGCTATCGAGTCGGGAGTCTCATTGGAAGCGGTCTCTCTACCTAACAAGATAGAGGAAAGACTCGCCTACACCTACCCTCCCCAGACCCTGCTCTTGAGTGGGATATACTGGGTTTGTTTGTTTGTTTGTTTGTATCAGATTGCAAAGTGATCGGGTCCCTCCCCAGACCCTACACAAAGCGGGAGGTAAATGCACGGGTAGGCCCTTTAACTAATAAAATCTAGGACTCCCAAACGCAGCTTCAGAATCTTATAAATCTTTCTACATATATCTTGCTTTACAAGAAACTGACCAAAGATACCCCAGATACATCAGATCCATCTAGACATTAGTAAGACTGCAAAATAAACCCACAAAATAAAGTGCAACTATTGAATCATGCAGTTCCAATATCAAATTTGTTAAAATAACATAGTCCTAAAGACAAAGATTACCAATGTTCTTATGAATCTACTGAGAGGTTATCCGACTGCTAAATTGAGCTTCCTATGACATCAAATAACTATTTTATATGTAAAACGCAAATGAAAAGGGAACAGGTGAAAAATAACCCACGGGCCGCGATGAACGGTAATATCCTACTAGTCTAAACAGAATAATCAAATGGAGATTAAGCAGACGACAATCAAATAAATACGCAACTGCAGTTCCTATAATTGGGACACAACATGGGTTTTATAGAAACCTACGACGAATTAGCCAACGGCATTGCTGAAATAATCGCATCAGATGAAACAGCATATTCAACATACATCCTGTTATACGAATCATGAAGCTATGAAGGACAAGAATTCAGTAAGGTAGTCTAGGGTTTTAGCGACGTACGTGATGCTGGAAGCAGAAGGCTGGGGTTCTTCTCTTATCTTGGTGCTAATCTTTGTGTGTTAACAGGATTAGATGTCGGAGGAGGAGAAGAAATCTTGGTGGTGTCCTCCTCCATTATTCCGATTCGCTGGGTAATCTCCCTGCATCAACGCCGGATGAAAACAAATGAAAATACAAACCAGTCTGGCCGATCTGTTTTGACATTTTTGAAAGCCCAGAAATAACAGTTTGTTGTGGCTGAAAACGACCGTCCAATGACAATCAGTTAGAGTTCACATAGACTCAGAAAAGAGACATCGTTGTGGCTACACCCAAGAAGAATGCCACGCCCAACAACAAGACCTGGACTTCCTTAGCATCAGTCTCAAGAATCCGTAAAAATGAGCAGCCACTCGACATAATCAACTCCGTACATTTGAACAACAATATAGCCTGTTTGCCAAAACAGGCCTAAAAGACTAAGGAACTGTCAGAACAATGAAATCATATACATAAACTGCCACATTGAGTGGTCTCAGATGTGTATACAATCATCATCATCGACCATAATCGTCGACAAAATATAGCCTCAGATCCTGACTCTCCGATCATCATTGACAAAAAATTTCAGATCAAACAAACATCACCACCATGCCAAAGCAAACGTAAGCAAGCATGAAACAACTACAATGAAATAAGACAAAAATAGTACATCAAGATGGCTCAGATGTTATACAAACATCATCATCGCCCAAGGCAATCGTTGACATATCTCGTCTCAAATGGAGACTTCCCAATCATCATAGACATAAAATTTCAGCTAAAACAATACCATCACCATCGATTCATCGCAGTAAACCTGGAATGCGACATCTATCCCGAAGGGCCAACAGGTCCATCGGAGGCGGCGGCAACTCGAGACTCGCCACCATCCAGACACTCGCCAAATCCAGGGCATGCAACACCATCGGCGATGAACAAATAGGGAAGTAGAGCCGTTGACCACCCATAGAACGGAGGTCGATGACCATCAAAGCCAAAAGCCCAAATAAAATGCTCAATAAAGACAAACCGCAAACCTGGATGCATCAGGCCACTACAAGAATCACCAAAGATCAGCAACCAAAGAAGGGTCGAACACCAACGGCGACGGTGCGACCGTCCATAGAGCGAGATTGGCGACCCTAGGCCTCAGATCGCAAACCTAGATGCACCAGGTTACCCCCAAACTCGTCGGATATCGTAGGGAGACAAAGGCGATTTGAACCTCCATTGTCGCAGCCATTCACACCGATAGGGCCACCGCCGGTCCAGCCGAACCACAAAAGGCACCGGACCGGCAATAGCCCCTACCGTCGTGTCAGCCACCTGTCACCGCCCCCGACACCTCGACCTCCACATACAGGTCGTAAAACGCCGGCGATGCCACACGAACATCGTGCACCGTCAGGCGGCTGCACCACCGAAAATCGGAGGCACATGGACCTCTTGAGGGTAACAGATCTGTATGAGGGCTGGCGGTGGCGGTGAGTGTGGCGGTGGCGGTGGCGGTGAGTGTGGCGGTGGCGGTGGAAGTTGTGAAAATGAAGGTGAAAGGCCTAATTTAAAGGGGCATCAAACGATTGTGAATGGTACATGCATAAAGCAGTTGTACCTCACTGCATAAACCACTTATACTTCACTGTAGTTACTATTCATTTCACATGCTTTTTAATATATAGGAAAATTAATAACTTAAAGTTTTTTCTTAATTTTGGAAAAATGTTTTTCCCCCTAAAAGAATTCCAAAAACACTTTTAATGTATGATATATAAAAACATATTTATAAATAACAATAAATAATCATAAAATTATAAAAAACATTTCTGAAGTAATAAAAAACTTTAATAATAAAGTTAATAATATCTTTTAGAATTAGAATTATTCATAAACGAACCGAATTCAACCAACTAAACCGTTCAAAACTGATCTATTCGGTTCGGTTATCCGATTTAATCTATTAAACACGTATATTATTTGTTTATATGGATAAGTGCACCGAATAAGCAAATTTTATGTAATCGTTAACGGAACCAAAAACCGAATTCTCGATTTGATTCGGGTTTTTTCCGGTTACACATACGGTTCAGTTTTCAGTTATTATCTGTGTGTGGTTGTTTGAACATTCATAATTACTACAATAAAAAAATAAAACTAAAAGAAATAATAAATAAATAAAACTTAAAAATAATTAGTTTTGAAATATTAAGGGGTGATATGATAATAAAAAAACATAAAGTAAAAAAGTTAACTATTTTAAAAGATTAAAGGGAGAGATATAAAACAGTAAAAATTATGTAAAGGGGTACGTATAGCACCACCCTTCATGAAACGTGATTTTACAATGTCCAAAATGCCCCCACTCAAGTATTCAATCCACAAGAGTGTGCCCCATCTGTATGTATCAAGTTTTTTAAAAAAAATATTTTTTTCACACAATACAATTACCCTATCATGTATCTTTATAAACTAATATTTTAAACAGTAATTTACCACCTCTTATGCATCCCATACAACCACCTACCTGATGAGGACGTGGGTTTAGAGAGAGTAGGTGGGAGAGATCATCTAGGTATTGGATATGTCACCGCCCACAGTCATCACCAGTGGTTGCCTCGTCGTCACCATGGGTTGTTAGACAAGAAGATCATTAAGGGATCGTAGAGGTTGTGTTAGTGAATTTATCCATCGTGGAGAACTCGGAAAAGAAGTACATATTTTAAGCAATCAAATGCTTGATTCTTAAAAGTAAATTTTCGGATATTTTTGACAAGTTGAAACCTAGTGTTTGTAAGAGAGTTCGACAAAGACTAGCACTTCTCCGATAACAAGTTTGAAGGAAATGAACAATCAATGAGTCATATGTCTCCATGATAAATGAGTTAAAGTCAACGGACAATGTTACACAAAAGTGGATTTTGTGATACGTTTGACAAATATCAACATCAATTTGAGAGATGTGTGAAACAAAATTAGGATAACCAAGGTTATCGAAACAGCGACCGGTCATCATTCACAAAGTCATCTCCAATATACGGGTCAAGTCATTCGAATACGACATGGTTTGAAAATCCGAGTCAAACTTGGTTTCCATCTAAGCGTTGTTGTTACATTTATGAAAAACCAAGTCACATTGCACGGACTGTATCATCATTTAATTCACTTAATCGACAACATAGTAATAATTAAAGTTAATCAATATAATAATATTTCATCAACTCAAGATTTAAAAATCTAATGTTATGAATCAATTAAAGACCCACCAAAAGATGTCTATGAATATTCTACTAAAAATGAGCAAGATGCAAGTATATGTGCTAGATAGAAGTTAAATTTAAGAAGCACAACGTTTCATGATATAATAAAGATCATTGTCAAGCCTAATACTGAAGGACCAGATATTCCTAAAGAGTCTACTTCTCAACCATCCAATAAAGATTGAGATATCTTGACAACATAATCCTTAAGGGAAGTATTATTGGACCCATGTAAGATTCGATCTGCCCAAGACACATATAAAATTGATGTGGCTAGTGTGATATGATCCAAGTCGGGTCATACCCAATAACAAGCTAGACAAACACCTGCAATATTTTTTATTGATTTGATCAATTAAATAAATATCAACACTATATATATTTAGAAAATGGTTTCTAAATGAAAGATGCACTTGAGAAATGAATAAATAACATGGTTTTATTTATTTAAAGAGAGTACTTTATATTGTTATTTAATAGGTTAAATAACATTATTAAGTTAATATAACATGTCTTGTTATTTGTCTAAAAACAAGTTTGTTTAAAAGGATTTAATTAAACTTGTTACAATTAAGTTGAATGGAAGATTCAAAGGGAAGCCCCTCATTGGACCTCCCAACCTCTCGGCCTAAATGGCTGAAAGAGGACTACCATGTGTTGTTGGTTGCTTAACTAATAGACAAAACCCACATGCAAGAACATATCTCTCACTTCTCAAGAAAATCAGAGCTTTTCTCTCCCTTCTTTCTCTCATTATTCTCGGACCAAAAGAGGGCAGAAAGAAGCTTAAAACTTGGCTGGAACAAGGTGTTCAAGGCTGTGAAAAAGTGTTGAGGATCCTAGCTTCCAAAGGTGTTTGTTGGTGGCTTGGGGTATAGCTTACTTGAGGTCTTCTTGGTTGAAGATTGAGCTGCAAATTTTCATCATCTTCACCTTCACACTTCACGATTTCAATAGGTAGTTTGTGTGGTTGGTTTTATTTTAAAAGCATGTTCTTCCATATAAAGATCCTTTTTTCATGGGTTTGTTTTAACTAGTGTTATGATACATAAACTAACTAACATCAAAATGGGTTTTCGATATAAACTCCACTGCGTTTTACATGTTAAATGGTTAATATGACTTTGGTAAACATCTACAAAACCCATCAATGGCATCAAGAGCCAGATTATATGGATACATGCTTCAAACATGAAATTTTCGGGTCCTTTTTTATAAAAAGTGGGCTGGAAATTTCTCTAAATGGAAGTCCCTTTGTTTTTCAAGATATTACTTTATATGCATGTAAGGATCTTGAAAAATATAAATCATAAGATGGTTTGTTTGTTTGGATAAAACCCCTTTGTTCTTGGTTTATGTTTGCTAAGAACTTGGGTTCAAAAGGGGCTGCCAAATCGATAGATATATATACATATTTGGATATGTTTTAAGTGCATAAAACCTAGCCATGACCTTGTGTTTGATTATTTGTGGTTGTGATTCATTTGAATGTAATAAAGGCTATGTAATTTATTTGTTTCATTTGGTATGTAATAAGTAGATTAGCTTGCACTTTATTTTACTAGAAAAATGTATTAGGACTTTTTCTATGTAATAAGTATTTTTGGGGCTGTTTTGTAAGACAAAGAAGGTACCTAAAGATGGTGGTGGAATCACAACACAAAAGGCATACTTGAAGCATTTGGATGCAAGTTCAAGTGGGAGTTCATCACACAACAATGTGTCATGTTTTACCCTAGGAATGACCTCTTGACACACTTGTGATGGCAAGCAAGTGTGATCAAAATAGTTGGCTATGGTTATGCACTTATTTTTTTATGTTTGGTTGATTATTTGGTTGTTTGGTTGTGTTTAATTTTGATTGAAAATAGACAAACTAGTTAACCAATTATGATAAATCAAGCATAAAAATGGTTCTTTATAATCATTAAAGGAATTAATAAAATGTGTTTATTAAGGGTTAATGATTAATAAAATGGATTTTATAAAAGGAACCTTGAAAATAGTTTTTTCAAATAATACCATGCATTTGAATGCATACAAGTTGTATGGTATAAAAGGCCTTTTCTAAAACTAGAATTTTAGAAACTACAAAACCCTTTCAAAAACAAGTTTAACACCTTCCTTTTAAACAACACTCATTCACTTGTAACTTATTTATGTGATAAAGGTCACCTAACCATAATATAGAACTTGTGAAGTGAGGTGAAATTACCATATTTGTGGGATAAAGGTCACCTAACCACTTTATTTGTAAAATCACACGTGGTCTAAGTAGAACGACTTGATTTGGAAATCATGCATTAGGATCACCGAAGCATGACGTACAAACGGTGTTGATGGGATAAACATACCAAACAAAACATAAGATGTTTAAGACGATCCCATATAACTAGAAATTGTAATAGGTTCAATTGTCAAACGTTGACTACCTTGTTAATTTAAATAAAGGGATAAAGGTCACCTAACCGATATTTAAATGTAACGTTGGAAATCATGCATTAAAATGCTTAAATATCAAAATACTAAAATTTGAACACTGTAAAATGTAGATGGCTAACACAATAATGCAATCCCGACCGTCCATAACCTATCACTAAGAACCATACTTGAAAAGAACGTCTAAACCATGGGAACTTCATGGATTGGTACCGAAACTTGAGATCATTCTCAAGCAAGAAAACAAGTCCGATGTGTTAGACGATCCCATTCCCAATCAACCTGATGAAATGACGTAGAGGCCTTTACCGAGTGGGTCAAATACATCGAGGACTTTGTGCAAGTCTCATGTCTCATGCTAGCGAGTATGATTCTCGATTTGTAAAAGGACTTTTGAACCACAATGCCTATGACATGATCACCCAGTTGAAGGAAATGTTCCAACAACAATCAAGGGTGGAGCGCTTTGAAACGGTTCAAGCACTCCATGCATGTCGGATGGACGAGACCCAATCGGTGTCATCTTACGTTCTTAAGATGAAGAGCCACATTGATCGCCTCGAAAGGCTTAACTGTCGTGTGTACAACGAGTTGACAACGATTTGATCCTCAACTCCCTATCAAAGAGTTTGATAGCTTTGTTATGAACTATAACATGAATGGATGGGACAAGAGCATTGGTGAGCTTCATTCAATGCTCAAAACGGCCAAGGCGGGCATGGGTAGAAAAGTTCTACCGTCCTTACGATCAATGAAGGAGGTAGTAGGAAGAGGCACCTCCCCGACCCTAGGGCAAGTGTTGCCAAAGGGAAGGGGCACGTCAAGGGGAAGGGTAAGGGTAAAGCAAAAGTGGAACCGCCCAAACCGAAAGAAAAGAAGCAAAAGGTTGCTCATGATGACCCATGTTTTGAGTGTGGTGAGGTAGGCCATTGGAAACGCAATTGTCCGGTCTATCTCAAAGAGTTGAGATCGAAGAGGGACGCGGGGCAAACCTCAGTACAATCTTTATGATACATGTTGAGCTAAATGTTATTTCTTCTAACACATGGGTATTGAATACCGGATGTGGAACTCATATTTGCAATTTGTTGCAGGGTTCATAAGAAGTGAGCATTATGCAAAAGGGGAAATTAGTCTCTTTATGGGCAATGGTACAAAGGTTCACGTGGAAGCCCAAGGAGACTACATTTTGAAGCTTCCAAGTGGTTTGGAAGTTATTTTAAAGAATGTTTTGTATGCTCCTAGTTTGACTAGGAACATTATTTCTGTTTCCCATTTAAGACAATGTGATTATGATTTCAGTTTGTTGACAATGATATTTATGTTTCTTTAAATCATATGTTTTATTTTAAGGCTATACCTTGCAATGGTATTTATGAATTGGTTCATGAAAACAACATATTATAGCTCAATGTACCAAGCAACACAAAAGGCTCAAACAAAATGAGTGATTCCTATCTTTGGCATTGTCGCCTTGGTCACATAAACAAGAATCGTATGCAAAACTCCAAAAGAATGATCTTTTGAAAACTAATGAAAATGATTCATTTGATGTATGCGAGTTTTGTTTACAAGGTAAAATGACAAAGGCCCCTTTTAGTGGGACTAATAAAAGGGCAAAGGTTTATTAGGGATCATACATCGGATGTATATGGACCTTTTAACCAATAACTAGGAATGGTGAAAGATACTTCATTTCCTTACCGATGACTGTAGTCGTTATGGTATGTGTACTTGTTAAGACACAAACATGAATCTTTTGAAATGTTCAAATCTTCAAGAATGAAGTAGAAAATCAACTCAACAAAACGGTCAAGATTCTTCGTACAGATAGAGGAGGTGAATACCTAAGTAGTGAATTTCAAGAGTATATTAGAAGTTATGGGATTGTCTCACAACTTACTCCACCTGGAACACCACAACATAATGGTGTGTCTGAGAGGAGGAATCGGACTCTATTGGATATGGTTCGATCTATGATGGCTAGAAGTACACTACCTCTATCATTTTGGGTTTCGCGTTGCTCTCCACGGCCCGTATTTAAATATGGCCCCAACCAAGAAAGTGGAAAGGACACCTTTCGAAGTATGGCATGGAGGGTTCCATCATTATCATATTTAAAAGTTTGGGGTGTGATGCTTATCCTAAGCAATACACTCAAAACAAACTAGAAGCCCGATCCACAAAGTGTATCTTCATTGATATCCTAGAGATTGTATTGGATATTATTTCTATGATCCGACAAAGCAGAAGTGTTTTATTGCTCGAAAGGCAGAGTTCTTGGAAACTAAGTTTCTTTCGAAAGAAACTAGTGGAAGAGCAGTGGAACTTGAAGAGGTTCAAGATTCACAAGACGATACACAATTGGTTGATACTAGCAATTAACATGAGGATGTTTAGAATGATCATATGGATGATTAAGATACACAAAATGTTCGCAGATCTGGTAGAATTAGTGTTCCTCCTGAGAGATATGGATTTTTCATGGATGGATGCTATGTGGTAGATTCGGATGAACCACCACATATCATGATACAATGTCAAAACCTGATTTTGACAAATGGCAAGAAGCCATGAACATTGAGATGCAATCCATGTATGATAACCAAGTTTGGAATTGGTTACACCACCTCTTAAGTCCAATATAGTTGGAAGTAAGTGGGTTTTCAAGAAGAAAACCATATGCATGGAAACTTGGATACCTATAAGCTAGACTTGTAGCAAAAGGTTTCACTCAAACTCAAGGGGTTGATATGATGAAACCTTTTCGCCTGTGGCAATGCTAAAGTCTATCAGGATATTGTTTGCCATAGCAGATATTATGACTATGAGATTGGCAAATGGATGTCAAACCGCTTTCCTTATGGATATCTTGAGGAAGATGTCCATATGAAACAGGCTGAAGGTTTTGTCGATCCAAAACATCCTAACAAGGTATGCAAGTTAAAGAAGTCAATCTATGGATTGAAACAAGCGTCAAGAAGCTGGAATCACCGTTTTGATGATGAAGTAAAGAAATTTGGCTTCATCAAGAACGCGATGAAGCTTGTGTATATAAGAAGCTAGTGGGAGCACTATCACTTTCCTTGTATTATATGTCGATGACATTTTACTACTTGGAAACGACATTCCAACCTTGGAGGTGTAAAAGCCTGGCTTGGAAGCTGTTTTTTCCATTAAGGATCTTGGTGAAGCCACCTATATTTTGGGAATAAAGATCTATAGGGATAGATCAAGACGGCTGATAGGTTTAAACCAAAGTGCATACATTGAAAAGATCTTGAAAAGGTTCAAGATGGAGAATTCTAAGAAAGGTTTGGTACCTATTCAAAGGGGACTATATTGAGCTCATCTCGATGCCCTAGTTCAAAGGTTGAACAGAAAAGAATGAATGGAGTCCCATATGCATCTGCTATAGGATCCATCATGTATGCAATAATATGTACTAGGTCGGACGTGTCATGTGCTCTAAGCATGACAAGTAGATATCAACAGAATCCTGGTAATAGTCATTGATGGTTTTAAGAGTATTTTGAAACCCTTAGAAACACTAAGGATATGTTCTTAATATATGGATCTGGTGATGAGGAGCTCGTAGTAAAGGGTTACACGGATGCGAGTTTCCAAACTGATCGAGATGATTCTCGATCACAGTCGGGATATGTCTTCATTATGAATGGAGGAGCGGTCTCTTGGAAGAGCTCAAAGCAAGATGTAGTGGCACTATCTATAACAGAATCAGAATACATCGCCGCTTCATTGGCAGCACAAGAAGCTGCATGGCTTAGGAAGTTCATTGCTGATCTAGGGGTCGTTGCTACCATTCAGACCCCCTAGAGATCTTTTGTGACAACGAGGGTGCGATTGCTCAAATCAAGGAACCTCGTGCTCATCAAAAGACTCGACACATTGAACGGAGATTCAACTACATAAGGGATGAAGTTAAAAAGGGAAAGATATGTATTCGTAAAGTTCACACCGATCAAAACATTGTGGATCCATTCACGAAGCTCCTAGATAGGTCAAAGCATGAAAATCATACTTGTGCCCTAGGACTTCGATATTCTAGTGATTGGACTTGATCAAATTTTGTATTTGATATTGGAACTTATGTTATTTGACTTAATTATGTGGTTATAAATTTCATTTGTTCTTCTATTTAGAATGTTTAAATCCATGAATAAATAAGTTATTTTAAACGTCCGTAGTCGATCATACTTGTGGTAACAACTATGAATGTAAGACTATACTGAACTTGGATTGGTTGATATCCATAAGGTATGAATATAGAGCAAGAGGTTGCTACCAAGGTTCATTGATATCTATGGGATATAGATATTGGACCGACCCGCTCTCATTATTTCTGCATGGAATCTTTGTGACTAGTCATAAGAGATATTGAGTAAATGCGAATATCATTGTATCCTCAGACCTGAGATACATATTGGGTCTTGATATTCACCAAGTATTGTACTTTGACTTAGTACTTTGTTGTTCTGAAAGATTGGCAGTACATAAGGCTGAGTTCAGGTATGATATAAGGTGATTATGAGAGACGTATGTAGTCAAGATGGAATTTGTTCCTCTTATTCGTTGAAAGTTAGAAGTCTAGGCCTATTAAAGTTAAATCAACGGAGAATGACAATTCTGTGTCTCTGGGATTTAACATGACATCTATAACAAAAGGATAAATGATTAATTCACCTAAAACATTTTCAAGTAAGGTACTTGAAAAGGATGATGTTATTGAATGGCACTTATCATATACATTAGGGGTCAAAACCGTTGCTAGGCGTTATTTGCTGCTTGCATCAATTTTCTAAATAAAGATGCACTTGAGAAATGAATAAATAACATGGGTTTATTTATTTAAAGAGAGTACTTTATATTGTTATTTAATAGGTTAAATAACATTATTAAGTTAATATAACATGTCTTGTTATTTGTCTAAAATACAAGTTTGTTTAAAAGGATTTAATTAACTTGTTACAATTAAGTTGAATGGAAGATTCAAAAGGAAGCCCCTCATTGGACCTCCCAACCTCTCGCCTAAATGGCTGAAAAGAGGACTACCATGTGTTGTTGGTTGCTTAACTAATAGACAAAACCCATGCAAGAACATATCTCTCACTTCTCAAGAAATCAAGAGCTTTTCTCTCCCTTCTTTCTCTCATTATTCTCGGACCAAAAGAGGGCATAAAGAAGCTTAAAACTTGGCTGGAACAGGTGTTCAAGGCTGTGAAAAAGTGTTGAGGATCCTAGCTTCCAAGGTGTTTGTTGGTGGCTTGGGGTATAGCTTACTTGAGGTCTTCTTGGTTGAAGATTGAGCTGTAAAATTCATCATCTTCACCTTCCACACTTCACGGTTTCGATAGGTAGTTTGTGTGGTTGGTTTTATTTGAAAGCATGTTCTTCCATATAAAGATCCTTTGTTCATGGTTTTGTTTTAACTAGTGTAATATGAACATAAACTAACTAACATCAAAATGGGTTTTTGATATAAACTCCGTTGCGTTTACATGTTAAATGGTTAATATGACTTTGGTAAACATCTACAAAACCCATCAACCTAAAAGAATCATGTCCGCTATATTGAAGAGTTCAGTATGAGAAAATATTCTATGTGTGGATCTACGTATGAATAGTTTGTTTATGCTCACATGCTCACCTTATACGCATGTAGGCCCCGTTCCCGGGACGCTCACAGTTGGTCATTCATCGCACATAAAACATACATTTAATAGAAATTTCAGCGGAAGCATTCAAAGAGACATCTCATTTCATCATAAAGCTTTTACAATGTTTACATCGTTATTGTGTTACAAAGGTCATAAACAGTGACCTCTAGTATAGAAACATTATTTTATCTAAAGAAGATTCTTAAGTAATCCCGTTATATCGGGATCCTCAAGGAACACTTGCACGCAACATAATGCGTGGCAACATTATCAAAAGGAGAATGCCATCCCAAAAGAGCTGAGTAGCCGCCTCGTGCCATCCTCAGCCACTACCTGTCATCTGGAAACCATAAAAGTCAGCGGTGCTGAGTGAGTTCTAGTTTTATAATAAAACATATTTTTCTTTCATTAAAACCGTCTTAGATATATGCGATCACACAACATACGTACACGTAGATAATATTATTATTATCTTCATCAATCGTTCATTAGCTTTCATTCGTGTACCATTCATCGTCATCATTCACGTTCGTTCATACATTCTTTACTTTTGTTCGTACGTTCGTTATCTTCATTCATACATTCAATACGTTCATTCGTACGTTCATTACATTCGGTAACATGTACCATACCCCGAACATCGTACCATACTGCTGGTGCTGGACCTGTGGTAATCAACCACGAACGTTGTGCACTACTGCTGATCCAGTCACCTAGGGTAGGTACATGCACCATTTATCTTTCCACTTTCCTTCTGGATCAATGCCATATGCTATACCCCGAACATTGTGCACTACTGCGGGTGCTGGACCCTGATGATCAATCACGAACGTTGTGCACTACTGCTTGATCCATTCACCTAGGGTAAGCGGCAAGGATCCCATACATACATATGGTCAATCACAAAGACTGACCCCAATGTGCATCCTTCGGGGTAGCTAACCCGCACACCGTTAAGCTAACACCTGCCAGGGGTGTGCACCTCCATACATTTGCTTGCAAGCCTTTCTTACATTCATTCGTGTTCATTCATTAATGCATGCATTCATTCATCATGTTCCTCTTTCATTATCTTTCACTTTACGTTCTTATTACATTCGTTTCATTATTCATTCATTCATCACGTAAAGTCACGGAAGATAAACATACATCGACACAAGAATATCGATATTTACAAATCATCAATCATTACCATCATATAAGCTACTACATCATACTTATCATACATACATCCTACATACACATCTTTCCTCATTCACATCAGCCCGATTTGGGCGATTGGACATCCTTCAGTCGCATGGCCTCCATGCGACTGAATCGTGCGATTGGGCAACTATGCGGATGGGCATACAATCGTGCGAATGAACCTCCTATCGTGCGAATGAACTCTATACGAATGGGCTTCTATGTGACTAACCCCCTCAGTCGTGCGACTGAGCTACTATGCGACTGGACTTATGCGACTGAACCCCCAGTCGCATGCCTGTCGTGTCGACTGCGCTAAGTCCCCGTCGTGCGACTGAGCTTCAGTCGTGCGATTGACTGTCAGTCGTTCCTCAGTCGTACGATTGGCTCTTCAGTCGCCTAACCCTAACCGGGCAACGAAATGGAGTTCATCCGAACAGCAGCCGCGCCTACGGCCTTCAAACCAAACTCCTCTATACTCATTTCCAGCCTAAATTAGCCCTCCCAAACCTCTCAGGGATTCATACTAGGACATCATACAAGCATATGCAAGTCCTAAATCGTACCTTAAACACATTTACCCAAGATTTCACTTAAATGGGTCAAACATACACTTTTTCAAAAATGATTTTATGTGTCCCAGCCCAAATAGCCACCAAAATCGTATGAAAAGTAAATGAGGGTCCTAAACTCACATAATCAAGGAGAAGATGAAGCTTCGAGCTTCGTTTGGACTACGTCACTCGACAAATCTCAAGCCCGAATCACCACACTCTCTTCTCTCTCTTCTTTCTCTTCTTTCTCTTTTTCTCTCTCTGCTCTTCCTCTTCCTCCCGACTGAAATGTGTAAGTGTGGGGAGGGAAGATGGCTGCCCCTCCTTTATAGCTACAGCTCAGTCGCCCGAGGCCCAGGCGACTGGACCTTAGTCGCATGAACACCATGCGACTGGACCTCCAGTCGTATGAGTTCCATACGGTTGAACCTTCAATCGTCCGAGCATCATGCGATTGGGACTCCAGTCGCATGAATTCCACGCGACTGAGCCTCAGTCGCACGACATTCGAAAAGTCAACTTCCTGGTGTTACAACGCTGATGCGTTTATGTTTTTATATTGTTTTAAGTGTTTAAATGTATGCGTTTAACGTGATTTTATTATCGAACGGAATCACTTTCCCGCTTATGAAACGCAGGTACTTGGAGCTAAAAGGAAGGAATTTGAGCGTTAGAGAAAGACAACTGAGATCTGGAACATGGAAAGACAACAAAAGAAAGATTGAAGGCAAAATTTTGCAAGGGACGTAACTTACGTCCTCAAGGACGTAGCTTACGTCCTTAACCTATTTCCCCTGATTTGAGGACGTAAGACAGTAGCTCAGGACGTACACAAGTGGAGAGGACGTAGCTTACGTCCTTATGGACGTAACTTACGTCCTTATCCTGGGTTGACCAGAACCTTCGGGTTTGACCACATTTAAGGGGGGGAATTAGGGCAAAAAACACTTAAGCAGTAGCAGACGCGGGAAGAGACGAAAAGGGCGATTTTGGAGCTCTTCTCTACTCTCTAACTCATTTTCATCATCATCAAAGTCAATCCAAATCCAAGTGCCATGGAGTTGCAACCAAGATCATCACCCGGATTCCACGCTTCAATCAACATGAGAGGCTAAGCTTCTTTGGTTTTCCCCCGGTTCGTGTATTGTAAGACTATGGTTTGTTAACATTTGAAAACTAGATTGCATCCTTGTGTTTTGTATTTGATTGCTTGAAACATTTATGCTAGTACTTTGAGCTTAACTTGAATTCCCAAATTGAATGAATGAGTATGAAATTTGTCTTTGAGAAATGGAGTTGGTCATGTGTGCTATGTAGATGTAGAGTTTGAATGTTCTTGTGTAATGAAGTGTATTATTGTCCGTGTTAACGTTGACGATTCTTGACACCTAAACCTTGTAATGATGAACTCGTTAGCATAAATCATACCTTTGATGCAAGTTAGTTGATTGGTAGAACCATAACCTTATGATATCAACCGGGGGTGAACCTTATTATTAAACTTTGTTTTGTTAACCATTGTTCTAAGTTTGCCAATTTTACTAATCATTTTTAAGGAACCTTTTTGTTTGCTCATTCCTTTGTGTTGGACAAAGTCTCAACACCATTTCAAGTAAACATATCAAAGCTTTTATAAACAAAATAGCAAGCTTCATATTGACTCGTTAGTCCAATTCAAGTCTAAACACAAACCATATAGTCCTTGTGATTCGATACCCTTCTTACCATTTGCTACATAGTTTTGGTACTAAGGAACTATACAAATACTATCTTTGACTAGTGCACGCGACAAGCCGGTCAAAATTTGGCGCCGTTGCCGGGGAGTAGTGCGCTTTGTGTGTAGAATTGTGTTGACTAGTGTGTGATTTTCTGTTAAGTGTTTGGTTATTTTTGCATCATTCCTTTTCCCTTGTTATGCTGGGTGTATTATTTGTATAGATCACAGGTAGTGCATGCATACTAGAGCATCCGGGAAGACCTCTCCGTTGGTGTTTGAACCGGAAATTGAACGCTTTGCAAGAAGGAACCGAACCAACCAAATGGAGGGAGGTAGTAACAACCGACCCCCACCACAACACAGCATTCCACAAAATCCACCACCACCCATTAATGAGATAACCCCAACCCAAACCGTAGACGAACTCATATCCATAGTAACCCAACTTTTGAATATGTGAACCAAAACCCCATGGTCACTTTGGCCCACCAAACTTAGATGACTAAGAATGCCATTCATGACGATGAGCCATTTAGTGTTCCATCTACCATCACCGAGCGGTGAGTGTTCACACCTATCACACGGGGTATAGTGATGATTATGAGTATGACAATGAAGGCAATGGGGAGTTTTACAATGAAGGAGGGTATGCTGGTGATTATGGCTACCAGGTGATAATTATGATGAATGGAACCATGGGTATATGGAGAATGAGAACTACAACTACAACCGTCAACATAGACAAAACCAATTTAGGAATCCAAACATAAATGCCAACCCAAACCAAATTCCTCAGTTTGTCGGTGTAGCTAATCAAGGACCACAAAGAAGATACCCAATGCATCAAGAAGTGAATGGTCCTCCATGCCAACAACCTCAACGAGCTAGAACACAAGGTGTAAATGGTAGGTTCCGACCCATCATATCGGACATTCTCTCCTATTGTTCCACCGACTCCGGGAAGGCGTTCATTTGATTGCAAGCCTAACTACATCAACATCTTACCTCATTTTCATGGCATGTCAACGGAGGAGCCTTACACACATATATCCGAATTCTCCGACATATGTGGCACAATTGGAGGACACAACTTCTCACAAGATGAGGTGCGTTTAAGATTGTTCCAATTTTCATTGAGGACCAGGCAAAGCAATGGTTTTTAACCTTGCCGGCTATAGTATTCGAACATGGGGAGAAATGCAACAAGTCTTCCTTGACGAATACTATTCAATGGCCAAAACGGATGAAATGAGGGACGAGATCCGGACATTCCAACAACAATCCGTAGAGCCACTTCATGAAGCTTTTACTCGTTTCAAAGAGTTGATAAGAAAGTGTCCACATCACCAAATTGAGCTTTGGGAGCTAGTAAAGAGTTTTGTGAACGGATTGACAAAAGAAAAAGGAAAACCTAAGTCTACTAGCAATGGAACCTTGTTGAATAACCCCGAGGAAGAGGATTGGGAGTTCCTTGAAAGGATGAGTAAGAACTCAAGAGCCGAAGAATCCGTAGATAGAAAGCAAAGCACCCTATTCAAAATCCACCTCCGACATTGACTCAAGTGCAAAGGATCGAATAGCCGCGTTGGAAAGGGAGTTAGCTCGCATGAAGAAGAAAGATGTAAATGCGGTTCAATTCGCGGTTTGTGAAGAATGTGGGGACATTGGTCATAGAGCCGATAGTTCAAGTAACATGGCTCAAGGAACCGAAGAGGTGAATCAAGTTTATGGAGACCGGAAGCCTTTTGACATGAACTCCAACACTTTACCATCCTTTTGAGGAACCATCCCAACCTTAGGTATGGTAATCCTTCAAACCAAATGAACCCAAACTTCCAACCGGCCACCAAGGTGGACAAGGCTATCAAAACCGCCAAGGGAATAATCAAGGGGAAATTACAACCAAGGTGGATACCAAAGGAAACTACAATCAAGGAGGTAATCAAGGCTACAATCGGGATGGTAACTTCCAAAGAAATTACAACAATAATCAAGGTGGACTATCGGGAAGCCAAGGAGGTGGAGATGACTCGTTGAATGCAAAGTTAGATGCTCTTATGAACATGGTGAAAGAATCTAACAATGACATCAAGGAGATGAAGAGAGCAAATGAAGTAAGAGATAAGTCACATGAAGCTCTCACAAGGCAAGTTGGTCAACTAGCCGAAGATTTGGGCCGACTTAAGGGAAGCGGTGGAAGATGCCAAGTGATACAACCGTGAATCCACAACATCAAGGCTCAAATTCTAAAACACACGCGAGGTATCAATCAATAAACTTAATTTGCTGTATAGTAAGATATTTGAAAATGGTGTTAAACCACCACCACCCCAATTTGTTGAAGGGTGGTGGAAGATGTTACTGATAAAAGTGACGATGAGGGTGAAAGTAGCCAAACGGGTCAAATGAAAATTTTTCCTAAAAATCTAAAACCAACCCGTTGAGGTTACACAAACTCCTAAGGCTAAGAAAAGGTGGTGGAGGGTAATACCGTCCCTTTTCCCGAAGCTCTTAAGGCACCCTTGCAAAAAGTGGTAAAGAAGAGAGGTCCACAACAAGATAAAATGTGGGAAATTTTTAAACAAGTGAAAATTAATTTGCCACTTTTAGATGCAATCAAGCAAGTTCCTTCATATGCTAAGTACTTAAAAGAACTATGTACCCAAAAGAGAGCTCACAAATTCCCTAAAAAGCTTGATTTGACTGAAATATGAGCTCTATTCTTTCGGGTGCCCTTCCACCTAACTACAAGACCCGGGAGCGCCCTTATATCTCTTCAAGTGGGAGAATTCAAAATGACAAGGGCACTCTGATCTTGGTGCTAGCGTAAGTATTTTACCGGGTAGCTTGT
>JABSNV010001018.1:0-65144 GCA_024085815.1 Flaveria linearis | reverse complement strand
TAATACAGTTCTCTAGGTTTGCAAATCAAACAAAGGGATGATGGAATCTTTATCCATCAGTCCAATACACCAAAGAGTTGTTGAATAAGCTTGATTTACAAACCTGTAAGCCCTGTTCTACTCCCATGAGCAGCATCACACAACTAGATGTAGATCAGAAAGGTAAAGCGTTGATGAAACCCTTTATAGATGTATGATTGGGTCCTTGATGTACCTTACAGCTTCTAGACCAGACATCATGTTTGCAACATGTGCTGTGCTAGATTTCAGGCTGCACCTAAAGAATCCCATTTGATTGCAGTCAAAAGGATCTTTAGATATCTGCAAGGTACCCAATCACTAGGTCTTTGGTATTTAACTAGGCATTCTTGCAAATTAGTTGCTTTCTCTGATAGTGACTATGCAGGATGCAAAGTCACCAGAAAATCCACTTCTGGTGGTTCGATTCCTAGGCAATTGTTTAGTTTCTTGGCAGAGTAAGAAACAAACATCAATTGCAACATCCACTGCTGAAGCTGAGTACATTGCTGCTGCAAAAGTTGTACTTCTCAGGTACTCTGGCTTCAGAACCAACTCTTGGATTATGGCATTATAGAGACTAAGACTCCATTATTAATGGATAGGCTTCAGCTCTTTGTATTGTTAAAATCTAGTCCAGCACTCTAGGACCAAAATATAGAGATCAGACATCATTTTATTAGGGATTGCTATAAAAAAGGTCTGATTGATCCAAAGTTTGCGCCTAGTGCTGATGAGCTTGCAGATATATTACTAAGCCTTTAGATAGTGCCACATTTCAAAACTGGTACTAAGGCTTGGTATGCTGCATCTAGAATAATTTGACCAATACTGATGTTCTCAATTCATAAGTACTGATGAGCATTAGTATGCAAAGGTCAAATATAAGTACTGATGAGTAATTGAGTCTTCAGTATTTCACAACTACTGAAGACTAAAATGCTTCAAAGTACTGATGTACATTATTTGTTGAAAACAACTGATGTAGTGAGGTGGATTACAACTACTGATGTATAATTTTCAAACAAATAAGTACTGAAACAATTTTGGTCACAAGTACTGATGTGTAATCTTTCACATAAGTACTGAAGACAATTTGTTCACTAGCTCTGAAGAATATCTCATCAGCACTTGTGAACATCTGATCACAAGAGCTGACGGCATAAATATTCACAAGAGCTGAAGGGCCAATGAAACATCTGAAAGTCGCCAAAGAGCTGATGAGTAAATGTGGAGGTCAGAATGAAACAACTGAATTGACGGAAACAGCTGATGAGTAACTTTACTCTTCAGCTGATACCTACACTGCTGTTTCATACCCAAACAACTAAGGACAAAACCATGTCTTCAGTAGTTTCACAACTACTGATGATTAACACCAAGTCCTCAGTTGTTTACAACAACTGAAGCAAAACCATGTCTTCAGTAGTTTACAACTACTGATGTCAGTAGTTTACAACTACTGAAGGCTAACACCAAGTCTTCAGTTGTTACAACGTCTGAAGATGAAAACCATGTCTTAGTAGTTTATAACTACTGAAGACTAACAACAAGTCTTCAGCCGTTTGCAACATCTGAAGGACAAAATCAAGGTCTCAGTAGTTTTAACTCACTGAAGACTAACACCAAGTCCTCAGATGTTACAACCACTGAAGGTTAAAACCACGTCATCAGTCGTTTCAACAACTGATGACTAACACCAAAACCTTCAGTAGTTTTCTTTCAGCCTTTGCCATACCCTATAAATACCCAACCTTCAGAGATTTTTATTCTCACTTGACCTAAATTTCAAAATATCTGAAACCTTCCATACACCATTAATGGGGACCATGCAACTCAAGCCTCGACACAACTGCGTCGCGTACCTCACTAAATCGCCATTCTGGACAAAGTTCCATCATGCCGTCGATCTGATGACCGATTCACCTAACCAAACGGCCTTCCTTATCAACCCCACCATATACGCCGATTCATTAGCACAGTTCTGGACGAACATAACCGTTCAAACCGGAGAGAACGATGGCGAGGTCTCTCTCCGGTCGTCCGTGAACAACCTCCGGTGGTTATCACTCCAGCTACTATTCGACAAACCCTAAAGCTGGAGGATGCCACCTTCCCTACCAACTACCCCAAAGGCGCCCTTGATCTCTGTTTCACTGCCAATGACTATCAGGGTGACCTCTCTGCCTCAACCTTGTTGAAGAAACATTTTTCGGATCCCCAATGACTCATCTTCCATATGGTGAATGTGTGTCTGGCCCCAAAACATCTTCATGGTACCAGATGTCGACAAGGTGGCAACAGGTATTTGTATTCCATCCTTGAAAAACAACCTTTGAACTTCACTGAAATAATATTTTTGGAAATCAAGGATATGGCCACGAAATCTATTTCTAACCGTTGGATCTTGTATCCTCGGTTCATTATGGCCATCATCGAGAACCAGCTTAATACTGAGGGACTTGTTGGCGCTGGGGTCCCTGCCATGGCTGTTTTAGCTGAGGTATACTCCAGGCACAACACCGACCAGACACTCAAACAGGCTGCCAAGCTGGAAAACCCACGCAGCTGGAACCCACAGCCTCCACCTCCAAGTCTAAAGTCCCCACCAAGCCCAAACCCAAAAAAAACCCTCAAAGGCTACTCAGGGAGATGAGTCCCCTGAGGATGCCCCTGCAACACAAATGCAGGAAGTGACTGCTGGTCAGATTCTCCCAGCAGTCACCACGCTCCACCTACCACAACCGCACAGGTTTCCTCTCAACAGGAGCCTGATGCAACCACTTCAGGGGCTGCCACAGATCTGGAGTCTTTCTTACTTGAGGAGAATGCCATTGAAATGCCACTCCTCCCTATGTGCACACTGCTTCAAGCCCATCTCCCACTGAAACCGCCCCACAAGCCCTACCCTAATAATCGCCAAAGTGTTGACCCATCTAAACACTCCACCCTCTCCCCAGGCACCAATTACAACTAGGATATCTCCAACCATGGAGAGGGTGGAACCAAGTGTTGATGGGAGCCCACAACACAGAGAATCACATGTCATATCTCCAAGTGTGGTCACGGAGATAAGGCTATCTGGTGAGGCTGCCACTTCCCCTGCATCACCATATGAGTAGGAAGAAGCTGGTACCAGCAATAAGACCTCACCAGAGGCAACTACCGATGATGGATCCAATCCGGAGGCTGGAAGTCCCCAGAACCAAGAAAAAGGGGCACATGCAACTACTGAGCCACACTCAGTGCATGTACATCCTGACACTGTCAGGAGGTCAGGTGATTCAGTGCAAACTGATGATGACCTGAGCTTCTTCTATGACGTAATTGCTCAAAACACAATTCTTGAGGAGGAGGTGAGCAGACTCAAAGAGCTGCTCGCCAAATTCTCCAAGAATCAAGTCTATCTGCCACCATTAACCCACAGATGGCACCTTCACCTGAAGGTCTCAAGACACTCAGCCACTCCCACAAACTCAGCCACCTGCCTCTGCATCTGGCACTAGTTCTCAGGAACAGAACCCTCCTGAGCAACTAGTTGCTATCTTTCACAAATCCCTGCCTCTCATCACACCAATAATCACAGACATTGTGATAAAACCCTTGATGAGAGGTTTCCCTCACAAATTCAACCCATGGTGGAGGTTGCTGTATCTAAGGCGCTTGCTGATAGTCAAACCCTAACCAATGCACCCAAAAGGGGAGACATCAGTGAAAGCTAAGAGGAAGATGGTAGAAGAAGAGAAAGAAGTAGGGAGAGAGGAGGAAAACAAGAGGGAGAGGTCTGATGAGACTAGAGGGTGAAGGGGAAGGAGAAGGTGAGGGAGGAGAGAGCTGAAATAGAAGTGGCTAAATCCAAAAGGATTTCAGTGTCACTTATCAAAAGAAGAGAGGAGAGAAGGAGGGAGAGAAGGTAGAAAAAGGGGATACTGATCTAGCAGTCCTTGTCAAGGAGGCTGATGCTGAGCAAGCCAATCAATAGACTCTGTCATTGGTCAGCTGTTCAGGCAAGGATTTGACATGGACACTGCCATGCTAGATCAGGAGATTAGAAAGATGGAGAGAAAAGAGATAGAATACCGATGGACCACTTATAGCCAAGAGGAAAGAAAGAGACTCGAGGCTATGACTAGGTTTATTTCGAAGTATCTAGGGAGACCAGTCCTTGATGTGAAGGTTGGACCAGGGATAGAATCTTGGCTATAGCCACCAAGATCTGTTCGGCTGGTGATTTTACCAAGGGACTGGTCGAGAAGCCCTTTCAGAAGCCGGTGCTGGGAACAGGACTTTGCTAGTCAAACAGACTAAACCTGCCCACATTCCCACACCAACAACCCAAACACAACCCACAAAACCAACCCCTTCACCATCAAAACCTACAGCCGATGATCCACCCTTGCAGAAGAAGAGAAGGGTGTTGAGGCTGCAAGAGGAAGAAGAAGAGGAGGATGAGGAGCATAACCGCCTCTTTCTGCAGTCATATCCCTACCTAAATCCAGTCCTAAACCTATCACTCCCACCTCACAAATGGATGTTGTGAGGGTCAAGTTAGAAGAAGAAGAGCAGCAGAAGCTTCATGATGCTGAAATGCTAAAATCAATAGATCAAGCTTATGCTGCTTCTGCTTCTATAATGAACATGAAGAAGGATGCTCTGAGACTCTTCACTCTCAAACAAACTTTCCAATATGATAAAGAGAGAGTGAGGACTTGGCCTATCCTAGGGTGGCTCACAGGATCATTAAGAAAGACATTCCTGTGAGATACAAGAGCCAAATGAAGAAGATTGTAGATGAAGTGATCACAGTGGCTCTTGTAATAACACCCTGGGAGATTGTAGATGAGTTCGAGAAAGCCTATAAGACTAAGCAATCACCCCAAACGATGTTGGAGAATAGGGTGGTTAGAAAGGCTTAGTCTATAAGAGGCTTGAGAACTTCCGAAAGATGAGCTCAACCTGCTACTAGAAGGCAGACATCCTGATGAATTCGCCTATAGGCAGATCACAACTGTTGAGCTCAAGAATGGCAAACAGGCCAAGTTTGTCTCAGAGCTGTACGGCCGTGAAGGATTATTCGAAGGTGCGGCTGAGGGCCTATCCAAAGAAGAACAAATTACATTCCTCAGAGCCTACACCAAGAATCCTACAGGCTCGTACGTGGGAGGTAGGTCTCATGGATGGGATAACAGCCCTGTGTCCAGTTCCCAAGACAGGTCTCCCATCCATACTTAGCCAAACAAATCTCAGAGACCTCTTCCCAGGCCAGTGCTTATCAGGGTCAACTTCTGATCTGATCCAGAAGGAAATAGACCAACTTTTCTACCAACAATAAGTAGGACAATAAATAACTTAGAGGTTTTGGCTGCATTTGTTCAGGGGGAGTTTGTTGGACCAAAGAACCAATGAGCCAAGATCAGGAAAACCTCTTAAGTCTCACATGACATCACAACAACTGCTAAAGGCTTCATCAGTAGTTTGACAAAGACTGAAGACTCAACAGCTGAAGATCAAGATCTGAAGAAAAAAGCTGAAGATCCCAAGTACTGAAGATAAGTACTAAGTCTGAAGTGCTGATGAATACAAGTACTAAGACTTCAAGTACTGAAGACAAATGCTGAAGATCAACAACTGAAGAACTTAAGAGCTGATGATCAACAACTGATGCACAAAGTCTGAAGACAATGACTGAAGACATCAGCTGATGACAACTACTGAAGTCATCATTGATGAATCATCTAAAGATCAAAGTCTGAAGACCAAAGTGCTGAAGCTTCAGACTTTGTCACAATAGCTGAAGAAGTCTTCTTCAGTTGTTGTGATGGTTTTACTTTTCAGTTGTTTTGTATTTTTCCTTTTTAGTAGTTTGTACAACAGCTGAAGAGTTTGTTCTTCAGCTGTTATAGTTCAGTAGTTGTAAACGACTGAAGAGTTTGTTCTTCAGTCATTGTAGCTTTTCAGTAGTTTCTTTTTCAGTACTTGTAATAAGTAGAACACTTAGCTTTTTGTAAGAAGATGTCAGCTGTTTGACATCTTCAGTAGTTGAGTGTTTATTTCAGTAGTTTGTTAATAACGGTTTGATGTCACTATCAGTGACATCAGCCTACGTCATTCTTCCTCTATAAAAGGAAGATGACCTAATTGTAATCCTTGCCGAAATGTGTGACTCAGTAGAAAACACCTTTTCGCAGAATTGTTCTCTCTCTTTATACTTTTACTGTTACATGCAAAATCCTTTGTGTTCTTGCTTATTTGCGTAATTCTCGTGCTAAATCCGCTGCGAATACAACCTAATTGATCAAACTAGAGGCTGAGATCCTGTCATAAACTAACTGTCAGGAAGTTTCCGTCACACAGTACAGCCGAGGCTACCCTCCTACACCATCCCGCCTGAATTCAGTGTATAACATCATTATCTATCTTCCTATCATTCTGTACATAGGATCCTAAATACTTAAACTTAGTTGATAGCCACCACATTTGCCCTTCAGTGTTGATCTAGGTGTCGTAATCATCACTTTCTTTACTGGAATCACAGTAAAAAGGACTCAGTGTAGGACCGTTAAAGGGGAAGAGAGACTTAGAACACTTAAAAGATCGAATAGGGAACTGAGTTTTGGTTGATGATACTACAAACACAAGTAAATATGAGACGATACTAAGAACAAGAACAAGATAATATTTGGGTTTACAAGAATGTTATATATTGCTCTTATGTTCTTTTACAAGTGTTACAAAGCATAAAGATAAATACAAGTACTAGAGACACTTTATACTGTATCCTACAGTCGGCTATACTTTGAAAGCCAGCTGGAAACACTAATCTAGACAACAAGATCAATCTATAGTCAAAAGGCATTTTGACTTTTTACTTATGACTATGACATGCCATAGCTCACATCATAATTATTACAAAAGTATAAAAGGTACAAAAGTAAAAAGTTACAAACCAATGACCATAATCAATAGTTAAAAAAAGCATGAACCTTTTCACCAACTTATCTAAGTTGGTGAGTCTTCAAGGTGGCAGCGAAAAGTTATTCAGCTTTTGTCAATAGATGATCGGAGAAAGCATGTCTTTTGTGTCTTTGGAACATATCAGTGTTCGGCTTCAGAAGACTTTGTCTCTAAAGCTTTAGAAGACTTCATCTTTGGCTTCAAAAGATTTTGTCAATTGGCTTCAAAAGATTTTACACTTAGCTTATTTCCTTTCAGTTGTATAAAACGTACGAAGTAACTCTACTCTGTACTTCATTCATGCATGATGAGAGCTCTTTGGTTGCTTTAATTGTACCAACCTTTAAGTATAAACCTTACGAACTCCCAATAGGTTGATGCTACCAAAACAAAGAAGATTACAGAGCAACCTGATTGTGTTGCCTATCTTAATGCATGGAAAAATCTGGTTGGTTTCTTCGATCAGGGTTGGCCATTAATGAGTAGCTTTGGGGTGAAGAAAGGTAAAAACAAAGACGGTTCGTGGGTGAATTTAGGTTAGAGAGATTTGCAGATGAAGAGGAAAGTGAAGAAGGGGAACCATTAAAGATAGATATATATGAAATGGATTTGAGACAAAGTTAATGGAAAATGATAAACTTTAAAATCCGGATGTTGGTCCCACCCAAAAAGGTAGTTTTCTTGGAAGTCAAAAATCTTCCAAAGGTAATTTGTATCCGGAAGTTTTATAAAAGCTTCCGAAGCCAATTTTGACTTTAGAAGATATTCCTGAGCTTTATGGAAATTTTGCTTTGAAAGAAAAATATTTAGAGTATTTTTACTTCAAATGCATATTTGGTTTTGGATGGGATTAAAACTAAGAAGTTTTGTTTACAAAGAAATAAATCTTCGAGGCTTAATTTCTTTCGGAAGAACATTGTCCTTCAAAAACATATAAGTACTGAAAAGCAGATTTAAGGTTTGGAAGATATATCAGAATTTCTTCTGAAGGTAAATGTCTTATAAGTAATTATTAGTTTTGAAGACATAGTGTTCTTCCGAATACAACTTAATGTCTTCCGAGAGAAAATATACCTAAAATTTCCAAAATTCTAAAGAATATCATTTGAAAAGTTTTCTTTCAAGGTAAACTAGGCTTATGTAGGTGATCATATAGACAACTTAGGACACATAATTTAAAAAAATCTTGAGTTTAAGAAAATCTACATAAAGTTAATCATCCCAATATCTGATATAAGATACTTAAATCTTTGCACATCAAAAGCCTTTATGAACATATCAGCATATTGTTCCTTTGTGTTAACTTTAACTAGTTTTATCAATCCTTTTTCAAAACTATCTCTAATCAAATAATACCTGATATTGATGTGTCTTGTCCTTGAGGCTGCACAGGGTTCTCTGTGATAGAGATAGCACTGTTATTGTCTATGTGAATAAGAGTTTCTTTGAAATTGAATCCATAGTCCAGTATCTAATTTTGAATCCAAAGCAATTGAGCATATCAGCTAGCAGCAATACTGTATTCAGCTTCAGCAGTTGATGCAGATACACAGGATTATTTCTTGCATTGCCATGAGACTGTCCTTCCACCTAGGAACTGACATCCCCCATATGTAGACTTTACAGTCATATTGCAACCACATAGTCACTATCTGTATAAGCATACAGATTGAAGCAGAATTATTTGGATACTAAAGGCCTAGTTTAGGAGCACCTTTGAGATATCTAAGAATCGTCGTAACAGCAACTAGGTATGACATCTTGGGGTTGGCTTGATATCTTGCGCAAATGAATGTAGCAAACCTGATATCAGGCTGCTAGATGTGAGGTACATAAAAGACACAATCATAGCCCTGTAGAGATTTTATCCACACACTCCCCCTCAAGAACAGGTCCAAGGGAGTGGTTTTTTACTGTGGGTGTCTTTGTAACCTTACATTAAGTCAAGTTGAATCTTGTAAATATGTCTTGTACATACTTTGACTGACTTATGAAGATGCCATTATCAACCTACTTCACTTGAATTCCTAGAAAGAAATTGAGTTCCCCCATGGCACTCATTTCAAATCTTTTCTTATCAGATTCTCAAAGTGTTTGCAGAGCTTTGGATTAGGTGTACCAAAGATAATGTCATCTATATAAACTTGAACCAGCATCAAGTCATTTCATGTTCCTTTGATGAAGAATGTTCCATCTATAGTACCCATCTTGTAGCCATGCTAACAGAGATACTGAGATAGTGTCACATACCACTTCCATGGAGCTTGATGCAACCCGTAAATAGTTTTATCAAGCATGCAGACATATTTAGGATGATCTAGGTCTGCAAATCCAGGTGGTTGTTTAACATACACCTCCTTATCAATCACCCTATATAGAAAGGCACAGTTGCATCAAGTTGGTAGACCTTGAAATCCTTAGATACAATAAAAGCAATGAATATCCTAACAGCTTCCAGTCTTGCCACTGGAGTAAAAACATCTGTGTAGCCAATCCCCTCTTCTTGTGTGTACCCTTGAACAACTAGTCTAGCCTTATTCTTGATGACAAGTCCTCTATCATACTTCTTGTTCCTAAATGCCCATTTGGTACCTATGGTTGTCTTCTCTTGAGAAAGAGGACATAAGTTCTAAAGCTTTTGCCTTTTGAATTCAAGCAACTCCTCCTATATTGCTTCAATCCAACTACCATCCTTTAAAGCTTTATCTACTTCTTGGGCTCTATATAGGACATGAAGCAAGAGTATAGATAAATATTTTTGTCATGGGTTTTTCCTCTTGTTCTCACCCTTGTGTCAACATCTCCAATGATGTTGTGGTGGGGTGTGACTTGTGGATCCTGAGTTAAGGAATCACACAAGTTGATTGGACAAATCCAAATTATAGAAATTTAGATCTGGCAACAGAGGGTCACCCACCACATCAAACATACTTATCAAGAAAAGCTTGATCTAATAAGTGTGTGATATTATTGATGTTGTCTTCCATGGAGTTGTTATTAGCATCAAGAAATTTTAGATTCACCACTTCTATTTTCTCCTACATTTGAAGCTCCTTCATTTAATTTCTATGCCTCTAAGAAGGAATTTGTAGGAACCTCAGATGTATCAGCTAAATTTTCATGGTTGTGCTGATAGGAATTCCATCTGCAGGGTTAGTTACCACTGGAGCTGAAGTAGTTTTCTTCCTTGGTATTCTCAGCTTAAATCTTGGGTCAAGATCTCCTGTTAATAAGTTATCTATAGATCCTAAAACATTCTCACAAGATTTTTAAAACAGTTGGTAACTAAATCAAGATCAAACAGCCAATCAGGACCGGAACCTTTCATACTAGGAGTGTGCTCATTGAAAGTCATATTGGCTGACTTCTCAACTACTCTAGTTCTAAGATTGTATACTCTATAAGCCTTAGCTTGGGAAGAGTATCCAATGAAGTATTTATCATCTGATTTCTCATCAAATTTGGCTACTTGATCTTTGGTATTCAAGATGGTGCAAGGACATCCAAATGATCTGAGGAAACCAATGAAAGGTCTCCTTTTATGCCGCAACTCATAAGGAGGCTTACCATTAGTCTTAACTACTAAAACTCTGTTCTGCACATAGCAGGCAGTGTTGACCGCCTCTGCCTAGAACATGATGGGCAGCTTAGAGTGAGATAACATGGTTCTTGCATCTTCAATAAGTGTCCTATTTTCCTCTCAACAACATCATTTTACTAAGGAGTCCTGGGAGCACTATATTGTCTTGTAATACTTTTTTTCATCACAAAATATATTAAGGATTTGATTCTTGAATTCAATTCCTGCATCACATCTTATGGCTTTGACCTTGTGATCACATTGATTCTCAATTCTTAGAATGAAGTTCTTCAAGATCTCATGAGTCTCATCCTTAGTTTTAAGGAAGAAGACCCAAGTGAATCTTATGAAATCATGTTTGATCACCAAGCAATATGAGGTCCTTCCTAGACTCATTACACTGGTAGGGCCATAAAGATCCATGTGTAATAAGTGTAGGGGTGTAGTGATGGAGTTTTTTCCTTTGGCTTGTGAGACACTTTGTGTTGCTTCTCTTTCAGGCATGCAACATATGGTGATCACATGTAAATCTTTCTTTAGCGTTCTAGTTACCAAATCATTCTTAATTAATTTATTCATATTTTTAAAGTTTACATGGCATATTCTTTTATGCCAAAGGAAATACTCATTACTATTTGCTTTAGATAGAAAGCAAGAAACTTCTCATGAAGGAGATATTTCATGTAAATCCATCTTGTACATGTTCCTTTTCCTGGGGGCTCTAAGCAGGATATGCTTTTGAGAGATGACCACCCCAGGCTTAAGAATAATGCAGTCATGCTTAGTGAAGAGCATGTTGTGTCTCTGATCATAAAATTGAGATACACTCATAGATTGTACCCAAGCTCCTTAACAAAGTTTACCTTCTCAGTGCTGAGCTTACCATTTTTGACCCTGCCCCACCCTGTAATGTAACCACCTGCATCTTCTCCAAAAGCAACTGGCTCTCCATCAATTTTCTCAAAGTTTTGACGCAAAGAGCCATTGCCTATCATGTGCCTTTAACAACCACTCTCAATGATCCATACATTCTCTTGGTCTTTAGTTGTTCCTATATAGAAATAATGGTTAGTTATATTTGGAAACCCAAGCCTTATTGGTCTTGGGCTTTTCAAAGTGAACTGAAGACAATGCAACAGTAATTGATCCTATATTCAGGCTTTGAGGATCGTCTGCTATTGTCGATGAAGAACTTTCAATCACATGGTCTTCCTTTATCTTCCAGACCATCTTTGGAAGATTAGACTTGACCTTCAACACTTCAGAAGTTTTGATAAGTACAGAAGTTTTGGAGACCAGAAGTTTGAAAGATCTTGCCTTCACTGCAGCAGGCTTCAATACTTCGAAAGCATTCCTTTCTTCCAAGACCAAATTTTCTTTCAAAGGCAAGTTTTCACTTGTTTTCTTTTCCACTTTGGACCTTCCGAAAGGAAAGGACTTTCCTACCGAAGCTATCTTTTTCTCCTTCTTCTTTGAAGTCTTCTTTTTGGTCATGTGGATAGTATTTTTAGGACTGTAGATGCAATCCTTGGCAAGATGAGAAGTAGTACCACACATAATATAATCAAATGGCTTCCTTCTAAGAGTTTTCTTTTGAGAAGAAGGTTGAGCTTGATCACTTTCACTTCCATCTTCATCTTCTTAGATGATCAACATGCTTCATAGGGTGAGGCTTGCTCTTGGAACTGGATGGTTCAGGAGAGGGATGAGTTGGACATAAACTAGAACTCCTAGTACTAGATTCCATAGTTAAGCTTCACCCTTCCCCACTACAAATCCTGTAGAGATAAAGACTTGTTTCTACTTAGAGTTAAAGGTGGTCTTAATCTCTTGGGCCTTCTTTGATCTTCTCTTGGCTGCTCTGATCAAGTTCTTCCTCTTGAACTTGGTCATCCCTGATTCTTTCCCTCCTCAGGATACTAGTGACCCTTCTTAGGATGATATTCTTCACTCATCTCAGATTCATCCTTTACTATCTCCTATTCATCCTTATCCTCTTCTTTAATTGGATCTATGAGGGGAAGCTCATCTTGATAAGTTTCATACCTTGAAGATCTTATAGATAGTAGAGTGTGTGGAGGAGCTATCTTAATAGATCCCAGTCCCTGCTTATTCTAATAACAAATATTTGCTTGCAAGGATGAGGATATAATATTCTTGAAGTTCTCTTCTTTAAGAACATATTTTTCTACCCTGGCTTTGCTGATCACAAGCTCAGCCTGGCATTCAGTTAACTTGGTGATAAGATCTTTGATTTGAGTCCTGTAGTTGGTATGTTCATGCTTAAAAGTTGAAATGGTTTTCTCTAGATCTTCTATTTTAATTTTATAATCTTTTTCATCTCTTTTAAAATCAGCTTTTAAGATGTTTAAGGACTCAAGGTCAAATCTCATCTTCATGTTATAGAACCTGTATCTATTAACTTTAGCAATACATTGAGGAGTACAAAGATCCTTGGCTTTTTCATGATCAGCCATCAGTGCTTGGTTTAGAGATGTATCTTCAACCTGAAAGCTCCAATCAAAACCTTCTTTTTCAACAGTAACTGTAGATTGTTACTTGGGCTTCTCAGTGTGTGGAGCTCCATCAGTGTAGTTTGGTTTGGGTTATGCTTGGCCACCATTTGTATTTGGTGCCTTGCACTCCCTAGAAAAGTGTCCTACTTGGTTAAAGTTATAAAACTTCACTTTTTCTTTTATCCAGCTCAAACTTTCCACTGGTTGCATTGCTGGAAAACTTCATGTCCGTCCTCTTGTAGAATTTCTTGGCTCTGTGAGTGAGAAGAGCCATCTACTGAACAATCTCCATGTACTCCAGAATATCTGGATGGATATAGTCCAAGTCTTCAAGAGTGAAGAGAAAGTTGCCACCGCTTTCGTTAGTAGACAAAAGGCTTGAGAAGAGCTTGTCTCTTAGAATAGGCTTCCTTAGATGTAGCTCTCATTTGGTGTCTTCGGAAAGGTGCTGAAAGGACCCTTTTATGAGTTTTCAGAGTAGCAGATTAGATGATGTTATGGTTCTTACAATCTCTTTCAACCATAAAAGGGTTGACCTCTGCTGATTATTAGAGTTTCCAGATGAAATTTTCATGTTCATCTCCATCTGGTATCCACTGAGGATACCATATAATTCAGTGAGAGTAAGGGTCCTGAGGTTTTCAGTCCTCTTAATGACCGTTTAATAGTGTGTTTGTTTCTAGGAAGAGAGGACCATAACTTCCTCACAATGTCCCTATTCTCAATAGTTACTCGAACATTCGTTAGAGTTTACACAATTTTAACATACCTGAAGTGTAGTTGAGTCATGGTTTCACCTGTCTTGAAGGTGAAGTTCTCAAACTGTTGCTTCAAGAGGTCTTTCTTGTTCTCTTTTGCTTCATTAGACCCCTCATACATAAGCTTCAGTGCATCTCTTAGTGGCTTAGAAGTTATGCACTTCTTGAAGCCTCTATAGATAGAGTTTGGAAGAGCAGTTTGGTGGGCGTTCATGCTTTCTGATCTACATCAATCTTCTTCTAGTATTCTTCTGAGTAGTCAGCCACTTCCTTTGGTATCATGCCACCCCCAGCAACAGCTGAAGAGGTGAAAGGTACATGAGGTCTAGATATAACAGATCCCCACATCTGCTGTCTTGAGTCTTGATGAAGCCTTCCATTCTTTGGCACCAAGTATCAAATTCATCAGGAGTGATCAGTGGAGATTTTGTCATAAGACCGGTTTCCATATCACCTTGGTAAGAGCTATCATTTGAGTTGCTAAGTGTTTTATGAAACTATAGGGATTTAATATGGTGAGATCTTACAATCAAGAGCCTAAGATGCTCTGATACCAACTGCAGGACCGTTGAGGGGGGTCAATGCAACATTTTTACAATGAGGAGAGACTTAGAACACTTAGCAGATTAAATTTGAAATCAAGTTTTGATTGATGATACTATGAACACAAGTAAATATGAGACATAACTAAGAACAAAACAAGATAATATTTGGTTTTCAAGAATGATATATATTGGTCTCAAGTTCTTTTACAAGTGTTACAAAGCATAAAGATAAATACAAGTACTTAAAACACTTTATACTACATCCTACAGCCGGCTATACTTTGAAATCCAATTGAAAACACTAATCTAGACAACAAGATCAATGTATAGTCAAAAGGCGGATCACCTTTTGACTTATGACTATGACATATCATATCTCACATCCTAATATATTACAAAAAGGATAAAAGATACAAAAGTAAAAGTTACAGACCAATAACCATAATCTATAGTTGATAAAAGCATGGTCATTCACAAACTTATCTATGTTGGTGAGTCTTCAAAGGTGGCAGCAAAAAGTTCTTCATCCTTTTGTCAAAAAATGATCAGAAGAAGCATGTATTCTTTGTTTTCGGAAGAAATCAGTCTTTGGCTTCGGAAGACTTTGTCTTTGAAGTTTCGGAAGACTTCATCTTTGGTTTCGGAAGATTTTGACAATTGTATTCAGAATATTTCACACTTAGGTTATTCACTTTCAGTTGTGTAAAACTTCTGAAGTAGCTCTACTCTGTACTTCATGCATGTATGCTGAGAGCTCTTTGGTTGCTTTGGTTGCATCAGCCTTTAAATATAAACCTTACACTCAATCTTAGAATGACTAATCTTTAGGCCATTGTTCTCTAAAGCTGCCTGTCATTCCTTTAATCGCACATTTAGGTTCTTTTTTACTTTCAACAACTAAGACTATATCATCTGCAAAAAAACATACACCCATGCATCGATCTTGACAACTCATCCAGGACTACCGCGAATAAGAATGGGCTCAATGAGGACCCCTAGGTTAAGGCCAATTTTGATAAAGAAGGACTCAGTATCTCCTACCGGTGCATGAATTTTAGTTTGGGTCCATCATACATATCTTTTATTATGTTAATATACTTTCCAGGGACCCCTCTAGCCTATAAACTATCCCAACTCAGTCTTCGTGGCACGCTATCATACGCCTTCTCTGGATCAATGAAGACCACATGAAGATCCTTTTCTTCTCTGCATGTTTCCATCGACCTTTTGAAGATGTGTATTGCTTCTATAGTTGACTGTCCTTGTATGAAACTAAACTGATTCATTGTCACCTGGGTTACCCTTCTAATTCTAGCATCCATTACTCTCTCCTATAGTATGCCCTAATAGTTTATCCCTCTGTAGCTCTCACAACACTGTGCGTCTCCTTTGTGCTTATAGAGAGAATAATTTACAATAGTATTAAATCCGAACATGAGAAAGAATAGTTTAAAAAACTTATAAGTAAGAATATGATACATATTATGTTTTGAATTCTTTTGTAAATTTACTAATTCAGTGACCTGCATTTTTACCTTTACGTTATAGCAATGCGTGATACTATTTCCTTTATTACTTTCAGGTTTTATTATTTCTTTTTTTTCAAGTATATATGCTTTTAGATGTTAAAATTTATTGAAATGTTAAATTTATAATTTTTTACGTTAATACATTACTTTTAAAAACTTTATAAAATATTATTTTGACCTCTTGAGTTTTTTATTTAACAAAAACCTAATTTCTTACACGATTATTATTATGTACGTGTCGGTATAAAATTCGAGTTCTTCTATGCTTGATGTAAATTTTATTCGAAAACGAGCCGGACCACATAAAATGTTTACGTGTTAATATTTATGTACCTTTTGAGTTGGTATGCGTTTTAACATAAATTTATTCTGGAAACACGCTGGTTTAAATATAAAATGTTTTCATATGACGGTATAAATTCGAGCCACTCTATATTTTAACGTAAATTTAGTTCAGAAACAAGGTGGAACGATTATAGTCTATACTTCACCACGCTTAGATGGCACAACTGCACGTGCTTATTTTTATATACGTTTGAAATTAGTCTATGTTTCAACTTAAATTTTGTTTGAAAACGAGTGGGGTCAAATATAACAAATTTTCATTCGACTTAATCTATGTTCTGCATTAAACTTAATTCGAAATGTGTTAGATCGATTGTAGTCTATATTTTATCACGTATTTATGTCGTTGTCGCGACGTGCGACGAGTTAGAAAAACTAGCTGTGTTTGCAGAAAAATTAGGTGAGCATAACAAATAAAATAATATAAAAAGGGTATATATAGCAACAACTAGAATAAAATCAAAACATTTTTAGGATGAAGACAAAACGTTCCAATACCTCAAACCAACCAATTTTGAATAGCCTAGCCGACTTGCAGAACCTAGCTACATCAGTTTACCATTTCCAGAACTTCAATTAACATTTTGATCTACAATTTCCATCCAAAACCAGGGATTGAAAAAAAAAAACCGAGCCCGATGGATATACCCAAATCCCGTAACATATGGGACGGGTATACCCGAAACCCTACGGGTATTGGACCGGGTATGGAATTAGTTCTAAATCTTTTCGTGGGTATGGTTCGGATATGGGATTAAGTGATACCCGGCGCAATTACCCGAAACCACATATCTATTTATCTAAACATAGACCCGATGTTATTTTATTTTTTTGATATGAAAGCAACATGTATTGACTTTTTTGGATTAGTAAATATGTATTTTGGATATGAAATTTTAGAAGCATTTAAAAATACTTGTATTTTTGGACGTGAAATATTTAGATGCTTAAATGTTGTAGCCATTTTGGAATATGAATATGAAAGGTTAAGCACTCTGTTATAACTATTTTTTATTTTAAAATTTTCCAAATGAAGATTTTGTCGTAGTTTTTATTATAAGAAAATTTGTAGAAAATTTGATATTTAAAATGGTATATTTAAAAATATAAAAATAGAATTGTATAAAATATTCAATGCATATTGGTCCATGAGATTGTTCGTCATCCGATACTGATGGGTATACCCGATACCCGTGGGAATGCCCGATACCCAATGGGTAACTACCTGACCAATACCTGAGGATAATTGGCCAGATATAGAACAAGATTTTAGAACCGGGCATGGGCCTAGGATTACCAATACCCAGCCCGAACCAGCCCGAACTAGCCCATTGCCATCCCTATCCGAAACCGACCAAACGCGACCGAAAGGTTTGGTCATAGCATTTCCATTAAAACCAGCCAAACAAGACCAAATCCGTACTAACAGTTCAATCTAAAATTTTCATTAAAATAGCCAAACGAGATCGTAAATGCCTTAATTTCAATTCCTTCCCAAATGTGACCTAACCCATTTGTTTAGCTGCCTTTAACGTAAACTCATCAAAAGCCAAGGGATTTGGGAAGGAAATAGTGGCAAGACATACATGCTTATGAAAGGTGTTTCAAACCCAACAAGTATATACAATAAATTATGTTACAATGTGCACAAGACCCAACATATGAATTAATACATGGAGGCAACACATATGCCTCAACTTATTTGGATACGTAGCAATCATCAAAACAATCCACACTGCATACCAAAAAACAATTTAGAACATTTGTATTCAAACAGCCCAGACATCTTGGACCATGAAGCAGGAAACTTTGTGATTCAAGGACTGAAACGTTTGTATGTGTGCTTGTGTCAAACGACTCAAGCTGCGACGGCTTCAGGGACCCTGCCAGAGTCACTTGCAGCCAAACTATCATAGTATTCAACCAACACTTCCCAACCACCAGGGCACATGAACCCATCTGGCGGGTTTTCCTGTTCTTTGCAAGTGTTCGCATCTGTATCACATACAAAAAATAATAAGCATACAATAAAATGGCCAACAGATTCATATAGTAGAAGCATGAATGACATTTTGAAATTTACTTCATTTTTGGTCAAGTCAAGTCATTAATTTTTTGGTGTCCAGCAGCTTAAAATGTAACCTTAAAAAATTGAGTGCATAAACCCTCCTATATATACTTGCATTTTTTGAATCATATTTGACAAACTAATAGTAAATCGGTCAACCGAACTTGACCAGTCAATACACAGTTTTCAGTTTGCCCCATTACCCAACCCACCCACTACACTATATCTAGCAGTGGTCAAGTTAGAATGGAACAGATAAGTAATAAGCAAGTCCTTTCTTGGTAAATATACCTTGGTACCCGAGATGAAGAGGAAATCCTGAGGTCTAGAAGGATTAAAGAATTCCATTTTCTGTTGTGTCTTGTCATATGCTGCCACCTGAAATAGTAATCTCAAGTAACTCAAATAGTTCCATGAATGGGGAGGTGTTTGGATGTGCCTGAGTATGTGATCTTAAATAATCAAAAATAAATAAAATCATAACAGAACAAACCGAAAAATATAGTGTGTATGTTTTATGATGTTGAAGCTGTGATAATTAAGATAATTAGTCATTTGTGTGCTTGACAGATTATCATGATTTGAGTCAGGAATGATAAAATTACCAAAACGGATATTCATGTAACCAGAATAAGAATCACATTATCCAAACAACCCCTTAATAAAGACAAGGAGAATTGTTATTTGCTTGAAAAGAAAATATAAGTAGATATTGATATATGATGTTATAGAGCAAGTACCTTGAAAGGGAGAATGTTTAAGCGTTCAAGCCCAGGTGCCATGCTAAGTACCTTCTTGCCATGATCAGCATCATAAAGATCTCTTTTCTCCACCGGGTGACCCATGCCAGCTGGATCACGGCCCACTATGTAAAAGTTGGCACCTGCATTGATCCGAGCCTTGGCGTGCCACTGCACCTCTGTTGGGCCGGCATAGTGCATTGGAGATGGAAATATTGATACCACTGTGTTTTCTGGATCAAGAACACCATCTTCAAGTACCTGACGATAAACATAAGAACAATTCCACAAACATCACAATTTATCTAAAGAAAATAAGTGTTTTTTTGGCAAATATTTGATGTTTTACAACTGTCTTTGGAATGTGTAATCAGAGAGGAGATGAAAATATAGGGCAGACTATTGTAGATATTTCTTGCATATTTACATCATAGAGGGGGCACATATATATAGAAGAGGAAAACACCTCTATACTTAACCCTAACCCAATGAGTTACATACACAATCTAATACACACACACATATAGGCTACATATGTGTGTGTGTGCACACACGCGTGTGTGTATAAAGTCTGTGATCAAGAATGACATTGACAATGTTTACATATAAACGAAGGTACTCATTGATGGAATCAATAAAACAAAAAAGGTATGAAATTAAAACATGTATTTACTAGTACATTACGATAGCAGCTTAACAAGAGGAGCTGCAATACTGACAGTTTGATTTCTTGGCTAACGGGATAAAAATAGTAAGCTTTTGGTATGCGCCAAAATGGATTGGATGGGATAGGATCTGCAAACACTTTGTGTTCACTTTTATGAATAATAGTACATAACATGTAAATACACATGTAATCACAATGATAATCTAAGATTTGTTAATAGAAAATTTGGAAGTTTAACATATTTGAATCAATTGTGGCAATTTCAACCAGTTTACTTATGCATTGGTCTGTTCTGGTTTATATCGAATGAGCAAAATCTAGAAAAGGCAAAAACAAAATACTTCAAATCGGCATTGTGGGTCAAAAGTTGTCAAAGTGTATTTGTAATGCATAAGACCTCCTAAATCATTTTATTTTAAAAAATAGGATTATTAATAAACATGTATGTTGTAATCGTCTTTTTGACACGCTAACTGTTTATAATGTAAAAATTAATTTTGAGTAAGAAATGTTTAAGGTCTTGCCTAAGATGTACCAAAAACTACTAGTTTTGTTCCCTTACCCAACTCGAGTGGCTGGCTGATTTTCATTTCACACCTATGATTTGAAAATATATCAGCTGACATTTGACCAGGTTCTATTATGGCTAATTTTTAGCTTAAGATCAAACACAGCCCAAAGCAACAAATCGGTCGAAACTGCCAGCTCTACCGCAAATGAAAAACAATTTGCTAACCTTCTGATGCTGCTTCATTCGCCAACTAAGTGGAACATCATCTGCCTTTGTAAATCCCCCGAGTGGATGAAGCAAAAGAACAGGGTTCTTATAACCCATTTCAAGAAGCCTACGCCTTGTGTCAGTCATCAATAAAGCATGGCCATTGTGTACCGGATTCCTGAGCTGAAAAGCAAATACCGCATCAGCATTCCTCTTTTCGAATTCCTCACGTAGTTCTGCAGGGGATAGTCTGTAATGGTCAAGTCCATCATGGTACTTGATTGGTTGTATAACTTCAAGATCACCCCAATCAGCCAATCTCCTGCACCCGTTATGGCTTCTTCAACATAAGGGAGGCCAGGGGCCGTTGTACCCCAAGTTCTTGCAATTCGTTCTTCTTTGTTATGCTTGTAGATCTCAATGCTACTCAATCAATGCAAAGACCACAGAGAGTAATTATCAGTTGATGTTTGCATAGATAAACTGAATTCTACATTATCTAAATCCAACATGAAGGTGAAATTAGCTTAAATGTGGCCAAAAAAATAAAAAGTGAGAAGCTAGTGTGGGATCAATCTCAAATTTTGCACTTTGGATATATAGTGTAAAGGCTATATATATAACAAATGCATGTTACTTGAAAGACTGTTTCTTTATCCTCTCCCTGTAGGTGTAGTGTCACAAACAAACAACTTTTAAAATAGATTTTATCTTCAATCTTTTATAAGAAAGATCACCATAGAGAGGAAACGCTATTACTAAATAAAAAGGTGTTATAAGATGAAATTGTAATATGCAAGTTTCCGGTCAACCCAAATTGATACTGAAAAGGGTACTTTGAAGGAATAAGAATCCATGAAACCTAAACGTTAAACCCAAAAACCCAAACCATAGTTTGATTTCTACTTTTCCAAGGTTTAGGCTTCTTCAAAGAAATAAATCATTGCTAGTTATTTGACCAACAACTAACAAACACAACAATGAACAACCATATTTGTATAGTTTTTTTCCTTCTCTTTCTTTTTGGTTATAAAAGCAAATGTTTTGTTACTAATTTTACACTAACCTAATAATCTTTCTACTATCCATAATCATTTGAAGGCCATATTATATATATATATATATATATATATATATATATATATATATATATATATATATATATATATATATATATATATATACTATATATATATATATATATATACACACCACCACACACACACACACATATATATATATATACACACACCACATATATTATATATCCACACACACTATATATATACCACACCACATATATATACCACACACACACCATATACACTCACACACAGATATATATATATATATCTGTGTGTGAGTGTATATGTGTGTGTGTGTGTATATATATGTTGTGGTGTGTATATAGATATAGTGTGTTGTGTGTGTATATATGTATATATACACCACACACACACACACACATATATATACACACACACACATATATATATATACACACACACACATATATATACACACACACCACACATATATATACACACACACACACACATATACACTCACACACAGATATATATATATATATAGACACACACACACACACACATATATATATATATATACACAAACACCACATATATATATATACACACACACATATATAATATACACACACACACACATATACACTCACACACAGATATATATATATATATAACATTATATAATATATATACATATACATATATATATATATATATACATATACATATATATATATATACATATACATATTATATGTATTAATATATATATATTATATACATATATATATCCTTTTTATATAGAACATTATAGGTTAGAATTTATAAAAATAACTAAAATTCATACATATTAACTGTCACATCACTTGGTATGAAAAAAATGGTGCAAATAAAAACACCCTACTCTCCTTTTATTGATGTGTGAAATTCGAAAAGTAGCCTAATAATTGAGAAAAGGCACAACAACCAAACAAGATAAAAGAGAAATTACATATATCCTTCTCTTGTCTTCTTCATTTTAGGAAGACATGACAAGATACGTAATTTTAGAAAAGTGAGTTTAAAGTGAAATATATAATGTAAATTGGCATAAAAAATTATAGATGGATAGAATAGAATGATAAGAAAAGAAAGATGCAGAAAACCATCTTACTTGTTCAAAATAGCAACGGGGTTATCGGAAGAGTCAAAAAGCGCGACAGAAGAAGAACCTGAAATCCGATTCTTGAGAGAGTCATCAATGTCCAGCACAATCGGCAAGGACATGTTGACGATGGACCCGTCTCCCACCGGAGCGAGTTGAAATGAAGAGTTTGGAGGAACTCGGATTCTCTCATGAACCCGGTTAACGGACTCGCCCACCCCTCGCTCAGCACGTGAACCCACTCCAAATCAATCCTCGACAGCTTCATCTTCGGCAGATCCATCGCCTCCCTCTTCTTCACCTCCCTCTGCGACTCTCCAACCACAAGCTCCACCAGCTTCCCCCCGTCCGTTCGATCAGACCGCACGAGATCCTCCGCATCGCTCTTTTTTTGTACGAGATCGATTGTACCGAGGCTTTTCGTAAGCTGATTCTGTGGCTTTTGGGTAAAGGGTTCGGCGTTTTGATGTGTATGGAGGCCAATGTCGCCATTGATGCTTTCTTCTTCTTCTTCTTCTTCCTCTTCTTCGCTCGTGCAGTGCGGGATTGAGGAGGACGATGGTTGGTGATTTAAGTAGGTGGAGGCCCCGTGAGTTAATGGAATCATGATGGTACCAATGTAAAGTAGTTGGAATGTGTGGATGAACCTGGACACTGTTTTTTGATATTTTTTATTCGTATTACACGTTTTGAATTTTGTTTTTATTATGGGATCCACATATACAATCAGAAACAACAAGTGTATCACGTCTGCCTTTCTCAGAACAGCGTGCATCACGTCTTTTGTTGATCACATCTTACAATCATGAGGACATCATTGTGAAATATGAGCGCATTTATCTTACCGATCGCAAAGGGTTTGAACCTTGCGGTAAAAGTGTTTTTAAATTCCTTGCGAAAAATAAAATGTATCACGTCTATTCTTAATTTGATTTTAACCTGATGTTCAAGAACGTTTATTTTCTTTCTAAATAATTTGATTTTAACCTGATGTTCAAGAACACATATTTTCTTTCTAAATCTTTCATCGTTCACTATATCTAAAACAAAAAATAAAAATAAGTTATTTTCATCATTATAGGATGTTTCAAATATACGCCTTTTGGAGGTGGTGTTTTAAATCATGATGAGTTTTTGACACCCTATGGTATGTTTTTTTTGTTTTTCTTTCTCTTGCATCTAGATTCTGTCATAGCATCTTTAATACATGTAGAGTTATATTCTACATATGATATCATTTATACAAGTCCCAAATCAATCAATAGAGTGAATTTAATAAAACTTACATGATGGAAAAGATTCCATCTTCTGATTATGAGATGATGATGAACTCATGATGATTAATCCGATTGAGAGTCTTGTTTGTCTTCAATTGATGGATTGAAAATTGTTATGTTGTTAGGGTTTCTTCCCTGATGAATATACGTAGGGAGAGAAAAGATGAATAATAATTTGGCAAACAGACTCCTAAATTTTTTAACCACCTGTATGTACATGTTAGTCCCTCAGGATATTAATTTCCATCAAATTAGATACCCTAAGTATTAGGACCATACACACATAACCCATAACCCAAATAAATGTTAAATGGTCAAAAGGCCACATAATTATTTCTAACATTCTCCCACTTGGCCGTTAGACCATTTTACTAAACATCTATGTGTGATTACTCATATACAATATAACATTAATTGGCCAAGTGATCAAAGTTGATCATGTTCATTAAACCTTCTTATAATAATATCAAAACAAATAGATATAATCATTTGCATTATTATCAATGCAGACCCTATCCAGTATGACATTAAAATCATCGCAAATTATAGGTTAGGTGGTAAAATACGTTTGTCTAAAGTAACACATAATAGTGCACATATATATACATAAGTATAGACAAACTTTAAATATAAGTGAAGTATATAATTATATATTAAAAGTGTCTACATGACATTCATATAAGGTCTGCCTAAAACCCATATTATGTACATGATTAGTGAATACTTTAGGCGGTAGACCTTTAGTAAGTGGATCCGCTAACATGTCATGCGTATTGATAAATTCAACACTAACACTTTGATCCTCCACTAATTCTCGTACAAAAAATATTTTGTGTCGAGGTATAGTCCAACACCAGTTAAGCTATACTATTTGAAAGCTCATCGCCGCGCTATTATGACAATAAATTTTCATAGGCCTCTGTATGGAAGTAATGATTTTGAGTCCTTTAATCAAATTTCTTAAAAGCATCGCGTGGCACGTGGCATTATACATGCGACATATTCTGCCATCATAGTCGAAGTAGTAGTCAACTGTTGTTTGTGACTCTTCCATGATATGTGTAAGGCCCCCTTCCCGGGCACCTCACAGTTGGTCATTCATAGCATAAGACATACATAATATAATTTTAAGCAGCAGAATTAAGTTTAACAAAAACCATCCATTCATTATGAAAACTGTTGTTAAGCAATACATTCTAGTTTCTAAGTCACAAAATGTTTAATTGAATGAATTACAACACAACAGTATCGTCAAAATATAATTTGGATGTCAGTCTTGCCCACCAAGTAGTCATCCCCTTGTGCCATCCTCAGCAACCTGTTACCTGCCAACTGGAAAATACATAAAAGTCAGCGTTGCTGAGTGAGTTATAGTTTTGTAGTTAAAATACTTTACTTTTCATTTAAAAACCGTTCCTCATTTTCATAGGTGATCATACATCATACGTACACATAGGTAATACTTTCATTATCTTCATCATCGTTCAATTCGTACTTTTATCGTTCCTCTTCAATTAAGCTGTGAGTCTGTTGCGACACCAAGTCGCTCACCTCTAAGTCAATCACCAAGATTGACCTACATACTGTGAGTCTGTTGTGACACCAAGTCACTCACCTCTAAGCCAATCACAAAGATTGACCTACATTCCTGTGAGTCTGTTGTGACACCAAGTCACTCACCTCTATATCAATCTCAAGGATTGATCCTGTGTGCATCCTTCGGGGTACCGAACCCGTATCACAGTTGAGCTAACACCTGCCAGGGGTGTGCACCTCCATTCATTTGCTTGCAAGACTTTCGTTCATTCGTTCACGTTCCATTCCTCTTTATCATTAATCTTTCACTTTATTAATGATAATAATTATTGATCATGATCATTCCACATAGAAACATACAGTATTATTATTAATAAGCATATTAATAATAATAATACTAATAATATTATAAATAATATTATTCATACTCTTAATAATATCCCTAATCATAATATTAATTATAATATTAAGAAAAGGATATTATTACATTCAAACATCATCATTCACATTCAATAACGTCCTAGTCAACATTCAGGTGAAACCCTACTGCACAAACTCCAAGGGAAATATGTTAAAAAGTCTAAGTATTTTGGGCGTATGAGCCCTGTTCTAGGCGTTTCACCACTGTCGGACACATCAGCTACACTTAGAAAATTTTCAGGCTCTGGGCGTATGAGCACTGCTGGGCGTATGACCCCTGTTGGTCGTATTACCCTGTTGGTCGTACCATGCCATACTTAGAAAATATTTTCTGGTCATACGACTAGAATTCAGACTTTTCACCTTTTACTTAGTTTCTCAGACTCATAGGTACTGTGGGACTCATGAGTCCTGTGGGACTCATGAGTCCTGTTGGACTTATAAGTCCCCATACTTAGCATATTTTCAGACCTATGAGTCTGGGCGTTTTAGAACTATTGGACACATTACCTGCTTAGACTCATGACCATACTTAGAATATTTCTAAGGCATGTCCCTGGGCGTATAAGCACTATTAGACTCATTAGTTTGTACTTAGTTATTCTAAGTCCAAATTTCAGGCATATTACTACTATTTGGGCTTGTTAGTCGTTTTAGTAACCTGCTCATGTGACTAATTCATATTTCAAATTCCCAAACATCAGAATGCCTAGTACTAAACATATACACATGATTCTAGGCATAAATCTAGCATAAACATAAACATACATGCATTCATATCATACGGGTATTATACCCAAACTTATAAAAACATACTTACATGCATTTCCAGCCCCAAAACATTTAAAAAAAACAGGTAAGAAGGGGTCTAGAACTCACCTTTGTTGTTCTCTTCAAATCTCACACCCTTCACCCGAGCCTTCTCAACTGTTCTAACACCAAAAACTTCGAGTTGTTTTCAGGTTCTTCTTCAAAAATCCCGAGGATTCTCTGCTCTTGTGCTTTCTCTCTCTAAAAAAATCTGAAGTTGGTGATGATGTGAACAAGAGTGGGTGACCATACCATCTTTTGTATCAAAATAAATTGAAAGTTTGCCCATTTGGCACTTTTGGCCCTTAAACAAAAGTAGACTTTTGTTTTCTTTCTTTTCTCTTTCTATCTTGTTCTTTTAATTTCTTTAATAAAAAAATTACGGTGTTACAAGTCCACCCCCCTTATATAGGTTTCGTCCCCGAAACCTGTTATTCCTCAAACAGATGTGGGTAGTGCTGTCTCATTTCTTCTTCAGTCTCCCACGTAGACTCGGATCCCTTCCTGTGCTTCCACTGTACGCGCACAAGAGGAACCACTTTATTCCTTAACCTCTTTTCTTTACGGTCAATAATGTCCACTGGTTGCTCCACGTAGTTGAGTCGTTCGTCTACTTCAATATCCTCCAGTGGTACAACCATGTCTTCATCAGCTAAGCACTTCCTTAGATGAGATACATGGAATGTGGAATGAATTCCACTTAACTCATCTGGCAATTCAAGTCGATAGGCCACCTCTCCTACTCGTGCAATAATTCGGAAAGGTCCTATGTACCTCGGGCTTAGCTTACCTCGTTTCCTGAATCTAATGATTCCCTTCCAGTGCGAGACCTTCAACATGACTCGGTCACCAACCTTGAACTCTATCGGTCTTCGCCTCTTGTCAGCATACGACTTTTGCCTATCTTTCGCCGCCTTCATGAAGGCTTTGATCTTTTGCAACTTCTCAGTCGTAGCTTTGACCACCTTAACACCTCCTAACTCTTTCTGCCCAATGTCTCCCCAGCATACGGGCGTCCTACATCTCCTACCGTATAGCATCTCGTAAGGTGGCATGCCAATGCTGGCATGATAACTGTTGTTGTACGAGAATTCTGCTAACGGCAGGTGGTCGTCCCAACTTCCTCCAAAATCGATCACGCACGCCCGAAGCATGTCCTCGAGTGTTTGGATCGTTCTCTCAGACTGACCGTCTGTCTGAGGGTGATATGCTGTACTAATGTGTAGTCTCGTCCCCATTGCATCGTGAAATCTCTTCCAAAACTTAGAGGTAAACCGGGTGTCGCGATCAGACACAATAGACACCGGTACACCATGATGAGCTACAATTTCTTTGATGAACAGATCCTCCAATCTTTCGGATGAGTACGTTTCGCGGATCGGTAGGAAGTGGGCACTCTTTGTCAAGCGGTCAACTATCACCCATATGGCATCATACCCTTTTGGGGTACGTGGTAACTTCGTGATGAAATCCATGGTGATGTGTTCCCACTTCCACTCGGGTATATCCAATGGTTGGATCTTCCTATAGGGCTTCTGGTGTTCCGCCTTCACTTGTAAGCAAGTCAAGCACTTACTTACGTACTCCACTACGTCGCGTTTCATACCCGGCCACCAATAGTCTTTCTTCATATCGTGGTACATTTTGGTAGCACCGGGGTGAATGGAGTATCGGGTCTTATGGGCCTCGTCCATAATTCTACCACATAGATCCCCGTATCGAGGAATCCACATTCGTCCAAATCGAGTCTTAACACCAAGAGTGTTCTCACCCAATTCCGTAACTAGACCTCTCATCCTTTCGGAGTTAAGACGATCTTCTTTCAAAGCCTCGTCTTGAAACTCCTTAACCTGAGTCATTACATCTGAGGTCATAATTAGCTGATATGCCTTTACCCGGATCGGCTCAGGCCTTTCTTTTCGGCTAAGGGCATCGGCCACCACGTTGGCCTTGCCCGGATGGTAATGGATTTCGCAGTCATAATCCTTTATGAGCTCCAACCATCGCCTTTGCCTCATGTTTAAATCTTTCTGCTCGAAGAAAGACTTCAAGCTTTTGTGGTCTGTGAAGATAATGCACTTCGTCCCGTATAGATAGTGCCGCCATATCTTCAACGCAAAAACCACCGCAGCTAGTTCTAGATCGTGTGTGGGATAGTTGACTTCGTGGGTTTTCAGTTGTCGGGATGCATAGGCTATTACCCTTCCACGTTGCATCAACACGCAACCTAGCCCAGAATAAGATGCATCCGAATAGACCACCAAGTCTTTATTTCCCTCGGGCAATGTCAAGACAGGAGCTTGTGTCAGTCTCGTTTTCAATTCCTCGAAAGCATCCTCCTGTTCTCGACCCCACACGAACTTTACATCCTTGCGAGTCAATTTTGTCAAAGGTGAGGCTATCTTGGAGAAGTCTTGAATAAATCTCCTATAGTAGCCCGCCAACCCCAAGAAGCTACGAATCTCGGATGGCGTCTTTGGTGATTTCCATTGCATCACAGCCTCAACCTTTGCTGGGTCCACCATGATCCCCTCTGCATTTACCACGTGACCCAGAAATTGCACCTCGCGTAGCCAGAAGGCACATTTGGAGAACTTAGCATACAGTTTCTCCCTTCTCAAAGTCTCCAACACTTCCCGAATGTGACCTGCATGCTCTTCTTCGCTCCTCGAATAAATCAGGATATCATCGATGAACACAATCACTGATTTATCTAACATTGGCCGGCACACTCGGTTCATCAAATCCATAAAAGCAGTTGGCGCGTTGGTCAAACCAAATGACATAACGAGAAACTCATAGTGCCCATAACGCGTATGAAAAGCTGTTTTAGGAATGTCCTGCTCCTTCACCTTCAACTGGTGGTAGCCAGATCGAAGATCTATCCTCGAGAACCAACTGGCACCCTGGAGCTGGTCGAACAAGTCGTCAATCCTCGGTAACGGATACCGATTCTTTACCGTTAGCATGTTCAACTCACGGTAGTCGATACACATTCTTATGCTACCGTCCTTCTTCTTCACAAACAAGACCGGAGCACCCCAAGGAGAGATACTCGGTCTAATAAAGCCCTTGTCAAGCAACTCCTGCAGTTGCTCCATCAACTCTTTCATCTCCGTCGGAGCCAAGCGATACGGTGCTTTTGCGACAGGTTGAGCACCCGGTATCAGGTCGATCTGGAATTCGATCTCTCGGTCAGGTGGCAATCCCGATAAGTCTTCGGGAAACACGTCCGGAAAGTCACGCACAACTGGTACATCAGATAGTTGTGGTGTTGGCGTCTCTACATTCTTTACATAACATAAGTAGGCGCTACATCCACGCCTCATACACTTTCCCGCCACCGCCATCGAGATCACCTTCAGAATCGTCGTAACCCGATCGCCATATATTGTCACCGGACTTCCGTCAGTCGCCGTCAGCCTAATCATCTTCTTTCGGCACACGATATTCGCTTCGTAGGTTGCTAACCAATCAATCCCTAACACTACATCAAATCCTCCTAGGGGCATCACATGTAATTTGGCAGCAAACCTATGGCCTTCTAACTCTATGGTACAGTCCTCTATCACATCAGTAACTCTAGTGGACTTACCAATAGCGGTTTCTACATCAAAGGGCTCATCAATGCATTTACTACTAGCAGACAATTTAACACAGAAAGTAGCAGAAATAAAACTCCTACTAGCACCAGAATCAAATAACACAGAAGCCAGAGTTTGATTTACTTGAAACGTACCTGACACAACATCGGGGTCCGTCCTAGCCTCCTCTCTGGTCATGGTGAAAGCTCTGGCGCTCGCCCTCTGCCCTTCAGTCCCGGCCGTCTTCTTTGCCCCGGAACTCTCCACCCTCTGCTTCCTACAGTCTTTGCTCATATGGCCCGCCTCGCCGCAGTTATAACACCTCAGCTCCTTACAGTCTTTCAAGATGTGGCCCGGCTTTCCGCACTTGAAACACACGTTGAGTCCCGATTTGCGCTCACCCGTATGTTCCTTCCCGCACTTGCCACACCTTTTGGGCCTCGAGCTTGATGACCCCACCCTACGGTCATCCATTCTCATCCTTTTGTTGTTCGGGGTAAAGCCACCACGCCCGAACCGCTTCCCATTCCAGTTTCGGTCACCCCCACCAGCCTTCTTCACCTCCGCATCTGCTACCTCCCTCTCATCGTAGAGTCTTCCAGCCAAATCCACTGCCGACCTAAACGTGCTTGGCCGAGCAGCAATCAAGTGCCTATGAATGTCGGCTGGTAGTCCCTGAATGTACCGGTTAATCTTTCGGGACACCGGCGTCACTTGATCTGGCACCAGCCTCGCCATCTCATTGAACTTGGCAGTGTATTGCTGGTGGCTCATGGTTCCCGCCTCGAGTTGCAGGAACTCCCTCTCAATTTTATCGAGTTCCCTGTGAGGACAGAATTCCTCAATTACCAGCTTCTTCAACTCGGACCACTTCATCTTGCTTATGGCCCTGCTGCCCTCAGCCTGGACAATATTGTCCCACCACATAGGGCTGAGTCAGTAAAGGAGTGGGTGGCAAACTTCACCTTCTGATCTTCCGGCACTCACTGATCTCGAGTACCGCCTCCATCTCCCTTACCCACCGATGGGCAGCCGCAGCATTGCCATTTCCATCAAAAGTCGGGGGCCTGCACCTCTGGAATGCCCCGTAATTGCATCCCTTGGTTGTCACCCCTACCACATCATCTTCCTCTTCATCAGATACTACTATCTCTGGATCTGGTCGTTCCTCTCCTCCCTTGCTTTCCTTCCCAGTTGACCCTCTCCTATCCTCCTTCTCCTTCCTTTCCTCATTCCACACAGCACGAATAACATCAGTCACCACAGATGGCATAACTGCCTGCAGGACTTGGTGTACCTCATCAGCAATCGCCTCCCTAGCTGAGGCATTCAGGCTCGCATTCTCGGTTTCTTCATTTCGGTTAGGAACCTCAGGGTTCACAGGAGTCGTCTCAGGAGCTTTAGTACTGTTCCTAGTCGTACGCGGACGACCTCTACCTCTAGCAGCCTTAGAAGGTTTCTTCCCAGCCATTTTCCTATGCACCATAAGATTCAAACATTAAAACAGTCATTCAAGGAAACAGCCCAGTTTATGTCAAGTATAGTAAGTCCCTAACTACAGTGGCCAGTTGTGATTAGCCACTTACTTTACTCTTCACACCCCAAGCACTTCCTATCCTGACTACATCAGCATCTAAATCTACTAAGAACACATAAATCACATAGCACACGCACATAATACTGATTAACTCTTAAGAAAAACAATACCTGATGGCACATGGCTACTCGGGCTGACATCCCTCTTTCCATCCCATTCTCAGTTTAAGTTAAGGTTTATTTTGAAAATTTACCCGTTTCACTTAAACTTTAGCTCTGATACCAACTTGTAAGGCCCCCTTCCCGGCCACCTCACAGTTGGTCATTCATAGCATAAACATACATAATATAATTTTAAGCAGCGGAATTAAGTTTAACAAAAACCATCCATTCATTATGAAAACTGTTGTTAAGCAATACATTCTAGTTTCTAAGTCACAAAATGTTTAATTGAATGAATTACAACACAACAGTATCGTCAAAATATAATTTGGATGTCAGTCTTGCCCACCAAGTAGTCATCCCCTTGTGCCATCCTCAGCAACCTGTTACCTGCCAACTGGAAAATACATAAAAGTCAGCGTTGCTGAGTGAGTTCTAGTTTTGTAGTTAAATACTTTACTTTTCATTCAAAAATCGTTCCTCATTTTCATAGGTGATCATACATCGTACGTACACATAGGTGATACTTTCATTATCTTCATCATCGTTCAATTCGTACTTTTATCGTTCCTCTTCAATTAAGCTATGAGTCTGTTACGACACCAAGTCGCTCACCTCTAAGTCAATCACCAAGATTGACCTACATACTGTGAGTCTGTTGTGACACCAAGTCACTCACCTCTAAGCCAATCACAAAGATTGACCTACATTCCTGTGAGTCTGTTGTGACACCAAGTCACTCACCTCTATATCAATCTCAAGGATTGATCCTGTGTGCATCCTTCGGGGTAGCGAACCCGCATCACAGTTGAGCTAACACCTGCCAGGGGTGTGCACCTCCATTCATTTGCTTGCAAGACTTTCATTCATTCGTTCACGTTCCATTCCTCTTTATCATTAATCTTTCACTTTATTAATGATAATAATTATTGATCATGATCATTCCACATAGAAACATACATATTATTATTAATAAGCATATTAATAATAATAATACTAATAATATTATAAATAATATTATTCATACTCTTAATAATATCCCTAATCATAATATTAATTATAATATTAAGAAAAGGATATTATTACATTCAAACATCATCATTCACATTCAATAACGTCCTAGTCAACATTCAGGTGAAACCCTACTGCACAAACTCCAAGGGAAATATGTTAAAAAGTCTAAGTATTTTGGGCGTATGAGCCCTGTTCTAGGCGTTTCACCACTGTCGGACACATCAGCTACACTTAGAAAATTTTCAGGCTCTGGGCGTATGAGCACTGCTAGGCGTATGACCCCTGTTGGTCGTATTACCCTGTTGGTCGTACCATCCCATACTTACAAAATATTTTCTGGTCATACGACCAGAATTCAGACTTTTCACCTTTTACTTAGTTTCTCAGACTCATAGGTACTGTGGGACTCATGAATCCTGTTGGACTTATAAGTCCCCATACTTAGCAAATTTTCAGACCTATGAGTCTGGGCGTTTTAAAACTATTGGACACATTACCTGCTTAGACTCATGACCATACTTAGAATATTTCTAAGGCATGTCCCTGGGCGTATAAGCACTATTAGACTCATTAGTTTGTACTTAGTTATTCTAAGTCCAAATTTCAGGCATATTACTACTATTTGGGCTTGTTAGTCGTTTTAGTAACCTGCTCATGTGACTAATTCATATTTCAAATTCCCAAACATCAGAATGCCTAGTACTAAACATATACACATGATTCTAGGCATAAATCTAGCATAAACATAAACATACATGCATTCATATCATACGGGTATTATACCCAAACTTATAAAAACATACTTACATGCATTTCCAGCCCCAAAACATTAAAAAAACAGGTAAGAAGGGGTCTAGAACTCACCTTTGTTGTTCTCTTCAAATCTCACACCCTTCACCCGAGCCTTCTCAACTGTTCTAACACCAAAAACTTCGAGTTTTTTTCAGGTTCTTCTTCAAAAATCCCGAGGATTCTCTGCTCTTGTGCTTTCTCTCTCTAAAAAAATCCGAAGTTGGTGATGATGTGAACAAGAGTGGTTGACCATACCATCTTTTTGTATCAAAATAAATTGAAAGTTTACCCATTTGGCACTTTTGGCCCTTAAACAAAAGTAGACTTTTGTTTTCTTTCTTTTCTCTTTCTATCTTGTTCTTTTAATTTCTTTAATAAAAAAATTACGGGTGTTACAATATGGGTCCAAATCAATCAATAGAGTGAATTTAATAAAACTTACATGGAGGAGAAGATTCCATCTTCTGATTATGAGATGATGATGAACTCATGATGATTAATCCGATTAAGAGTCTTGTTTGTCTTCAATTGATGGATTGAAAATTGTTATGGTGTTAGGGTTTCTTCCCTGATGAATATAAGTAGGGAGAGAAAAAATAAATGATAATTTGACAAACAAACTCTTAAATCTTTTGACCACCAGTATTTACATATTAGTCCCTCAGGATATTAATTTCCATCAAGTTAGATACCCTAAGTATTAGGACCATACACACATAACCCAAATAAATGTTAAATGGTCAAAAGACCACATAATTATTTCTAACAATACGTTCAAAAATGGTTTTGTGATCTTTTTATTCCGCTACATTAGCCGTTGATTTTGTAAACGGGTTACGAATATTTAACTGTGGTATGAGAGCCACTTTTGCAAGATTCAGGAAACCCTATTGTAATAGAATAAGTTTGTATTCTATTTATTTTTACTCTATTTAACGAAATTTCTAAGACAGGACAAGAGAGATGCATCTGGAAATGAAAAAAGAGCTGATAAGAAAAAAGGGGACGCTAAGAGTTGAAAAAGAATGTCAAAAAAAGTGAGAGCACTCTAGAAGATCACGATTAATTTTGATTGTCCCTCATTGGGCCTAGTTTGGTTGCTCAATTGGTTTTTTAGCATCGAACAAACTGATGAATTAAGTTTACATTTTGTTTTTTTTTTGTTTTTTTATAATTTGCTTAGTAGTGTGAATACTAATCCTAAACTATGAAAAGTATTTTGATAAAAAAATGTTTTAAATGTTAAAACTAAAAGAACCTGATAAAAGTTATAAGGTATTAATGTCTGATTTTAATTATATTGTGAAGGTTTTGAAATTATAAGGTTGGTTTTAGATAATGACTAAGTTTTTGATTAGTTAAATAAAATATAGATTTTGTTTATTAAAACTCAATGAAATTATAAATTGGCATTGTGTTTTTTGAAACCACAACATCCTCCTACTCTAATAAAAGAGTAATTTGAGGTGTCAAATGGCAGCATCACAATCATCCTCACCAAAATTTTTCCGCCTCTCTATCATCTTAAATAATTACCTTAATTATTAATAATATTATTTAACATTCTTTTACATTTAATAAATTAAAAAGAGAACTATTTATTAATGTTATTTCTAAATAAATAATTTTTTTATAAAATAATATTTTTTCTAAAGCATAAAACTTTTTTAAAATACGAAATATTTTAAAAATTAGTATTTTTAAAAATTCAAAGTTTTAAAGCCAAAATAATTAATTTGGGAGTTATAATAAGAAAATTTTTAAAATGACAATTTTATATGGTTTGTTTTAAAACAAAATGTTTATTTTTTTTGGAACAAATTTTAAAACAAAATTTAAAAAGTTGATATCACTGTTTTATTAGTTAGAGTCATTTTATATACTTAATTTCAATCATTCATATCTTAAAATATCATTTTATATTAATAAATTTTATTATATTAATATTTTATTTATTCAACCCGTGTAATACACGGTTTACTAAAGCTAGTCTAAGTATAAACGCATGACCAATTAAAAAGGGTTACTAAAACAACCATGCAAGAAGATTTGTTTTCAAAAGCCTTTCTAAAATAATATAGGGATTATAAAGATTTTTCTTATCTAACCATATTATCATTAATATATATAATTTGTTAATTAAAAGATCTCAATAAACTTTTATGAAATGATTTCACAGGATTCAGCCAATTGTATTGATCGTGAAATATCATTGAGAAATAGAAATCCGTGTTACCAAAGGATTTTCTGCGATTATTTCTAGTATGGAATGACCACGATATAGTTATAGGTTATAGTAGGGTATTTAAAAAAATAAATTAAGATTAATTTAGTAGATTTTGCATCACGTATATAGCTTTAAAAATTAATGGATGTAGTTTTAGATAATATATTACAACTAGAATGTCAAAGTAGAAATACCGATGACCAAATAGAAAAGGGTTTATTAAAACTACCATGCAAGAAAATTCATTTTTCAAAAGCCTTTTTAAAATAATAAGTAACATGTCACCCTTTTTTGAAACACTTGAAATAGTATAAGCGCTGAAGTTATACCCTAAGTTAGTCGTTTAGGTTTACTTGTGTTGTAACAAGATGGATCACTTGAGTATGCGAATTTTACTTGATTAATCATGGATGAGAGTAGGCACAAATGTAATGAATGTGTCTACCATACACACGTTTAAACAATCCTGCAATTGTCTAGGAGTTGCATAAGTTTGGCGAATTGGTCTTTGCATGGGTTTGGTGAAGCACATATCCTAATATTTAATAGATTTATGTTTCTTAAAACAAAGATCATTAACTATTAAAGTGGTTAAAACAATTAAAATACTAAATTAGATACTTTGATTTTTTATTGCTTGTAGGCTATATAATAAGGATTTTCAATACATTACAACGTCAGTACTGACTAGGTTAGAATCAATGAAGATCAAATATATTGATGGAATTCTATGATAATTATAGCAGAAAGACAATAATCAATGATTAAAACAAATAGAAATGCTCATAATGTTGATTGTATATTGATGATAAGCATTCAACTATACAATCAGGGTTTATGTGTAATAAGGTACAACAGTTGTGTGAGAGTTACAAAAGTATGAAAAACTTTATCTATTTATAAGTCACATAATACATATATATATACATATATTATGTACATAATATATATACACACACACATACACATATATATACATATATTATATGTACACATAATATATACATATAATATACCTGTATAATAACTTAACTACCCTGACATACAATCTAGGAATACTAAATACAAGGCACAAAATAACTATATTCATATTAATTTTTCTTCAATTGCATTTCTTATTGACACATTCGCATTTGTCTTTGCGGATGTATAAAGTCTTGGCCGCAGTTGTTAACTTAGGCATAAGTATTTGTTTTTTTCACCCGCATTAATTTATATGGGTAGACAAATACTCATCCACATTTGTCTTTGTTCACCCGCAAAGACTAATGCAACTGAACAACACTTAGCCTATTTTTCTGTCTACATTTCTTCAAGCTTCATAAGCATTCATCAACACTTGTATTATTACAACCAGAACAAATTTCTTCACTACTTGAATTAGTATGTATGATTTTTTCAGGGTCTAACAATACTGCTCCTAAGGATTATGCAGCCTGACACTTCAAGTATGTTTGGGTGATTAAAGTTATGAAAATTATGGTGGATCTTCTATTGTTGGTTGTTATTATTGTAATGTGGATGCTTGGATTGTTGTAAAGGTTGAAGCTAATATAGTTGTTGTTGTTATTGCTGTTGATGTTGCTGTTGTTTGAGCTGTTGATGTTGATATTGTTGGAGCTGTTGTGTCATTATTGGAGTTTCTGGTGTTGCTTCTTCAATAGAATAATAATGAAATATAGGATTAGTAGGATCCAGAATAAAGTTAATAGTCTAAAACTATCTGGTCTCATTCATCCTACTTTGATCAAGCACATGAATGGTAAATTCTCTCACCCTATTAAGAACATACATTGGGACTTGCTTCAATCACTGAGGATCATACATAGCTATGGTAGACAAACCATCTCTATAAATGAAAATTCTTCTGCAACATTGATCTCTAACTTTACAATATTAGCAAAGTTGAGAGGCACTTTTCTTCTTCTCTTTGCTTCTTTTTTTTTGTTAATCCTATCATAGGCAATCTTAAGAGTCGTTATGAACTTCAAGAAAAATAGTAGATCATCCTCTCCGAGCTTGTTGGTGGGGCTTTCAAAGTGCCTAGTGAACATATAGTGGATATATGATTCATCTAGCGACCACACTTCATAAGCAGTATATTGTCTTATCTCTGGGCAACTTTCCCTTCCCAACCTCTCTTAATCACAACTCATAAGTATATATCATATTTAATATTTGAGATTGGCATTGATTGATGAGAAAAAGCTATTATCTTTCTCTTTAACTCCTCAGTTGGATTTATGCTCCCTTTTGGGACTACCAACTCTTCAACTGTATTGTTCTTCTTCTTTTGTTTAAAGGGATTTCTGAATGATCTGTCTTTTTTAATACAAATCTTTTTAAGAGATTAATTTTTTTTCCTTTTAACAATCTTCAAAATATCCTTAATTGATAACCGCTTGACATAGTAGTATGGGTAATTAATTCCAAGTCAACAAGTTCTTTGAGGTCATGAATTTTTAATAAGTTAACTAGATCAGCATATTCTTTGAAGAATTGAACTAGCCTTGAGATTCTTTTGACCATGAACATCTTCTACTCTAAATTATACTTCCAGGCAATAATCTTCATATGACCTTGCCTTCAGGAACTAAAACACCTTGGAGCATTTCAGAGTGGTTAATCCTTTTCTAATTGCAACTGGGATGGCTGGTTGAACCACTCTGATAATTTTCTCAATAGAGGTGCTAGTGAATCATGATCTACACTAGTAACTCCTACTTGTTGGGCTAATCTTCCTTGACTTTGGATAACCTCTTCTTCAACAGCTTTCATCTTTCCTTGATGGTCATTTATGATTCTAAGCATTGAAGATCTAAGAGAGTTCATCTTCATTAGACCCAACTTTCTCTTACTGAGTCCATTCCTTGCAAGCGAGTCCTTTATTTCCCTATAAGTTATTTGTAGGGATTAGGAAATGGATAATGTACTAGTGGTTGACTTGAAGAAGGTGGTGTAGTAGTAGATGAGGAAGTAGTTTTAGCTTTGTCCTTCCTTTTTTTCTTTACTTTTCCTCAACTCATACTTTGTCCCTATTTTAGGATCAAGTAATCTCTCCACCTTTTTTATTTATTCAGTCATTGCCTGAGATGTCATACTAAAAATATGATCCGTATCATATCCCTGTTGAATAAGGAACATGGCTTTGACCATCAGGTCATCTGTCCGAGCCTTTTCCACCATCTCTTCTACTATTGATTCTTGTCTAGGAGGACTCTCTTGGAATTCAGGCTCACCATACATTCCTTCCTTAAGAGTGTATCCCCCTTCAATCACTCCTTCTTCTAGATTGATCATTTGTTGTTCAATGGCTCGTTGCTCAATTGCTTGAATATTTTCTTCCATAAATTGTGCAACAACAACCATGCTTAGATTTTCTTCTCTTTTCATCTTCTTAGGCTTAGGGGCGTCCTCTTTAATCATTGGTTGCTTTCCCTTTGCCTTCTCAGCAAAGTACTTTCTTCTTCTTAAGTAACTCTATAGTTCAGATGAACCATACTTAATAACCTCAACAGGTTCAGTAGTTTCAAAAATTACTCTTTCTTCTTCGTGTACTGACTGGGTTAGAATTAATAAGGATAGAATATATTAATGAATTTCTATGATTATTGTAGCAGAAATACAATAATCAATGATCATTACAATAAAAAATAGTCATAATATTTGTTGTATATTAATCATAAGCATTTAATATTACAATCAAGGTTTTTGTTGCTACTGTTATGTGTAAGTTTTCTCAGAGTTATAAAAAGGGTAAAAACTTTATCTATTTATAGGTCAGATACAATGTCTTGAACAATGATTAAACTACCTTTACATATAATTTAGGAATATTAAGTATAAGGTACAAATGACAATATTCGCGTATGTTGTTCCTCACCTGCATTTGTTCTTTTTACATTCACGTTTGTCTTTGTGGATGTACAAGGTCTTGTCCATATTTGTGTACTTAGGCATAAGTATTTATTTGTGTTCACCCGTATTAGTCTATGCAGGTACACAAATAATCATCCGCATTTGTCTTTGTTCACCTTCAAAGACTAATGCGGCTGAAGAATACTTAGCCTATTCTTTTATCCGCATATCTTCATACTTCATTCACAATAATCCACACTTGTAATATTTCCAACTAGAACAAATTCCATCACTACTTGAATGAGCATGCATGATCCTTTCAGGGTCCAACGTGTACTCTTGTTATTAGAGACAACTTCCTAATGGCTTCTTTTTGCTTCTTAGATAGGGTGACAACAAGATTCATTTGCAATTGAACTCTCTTTCAAAGATGATAGGCTGTTGAGGAGTGAACACAAATGGCTCTGTAAGAAAACTATCTTCTCTAATGATCTCTATAATCTCTTTACTAATAAAGAAATCACCAGAAGAATATGTGACAAGTTCTTCAATTAATAAGCTCATAGCAGCCTCCTCGTCTATTTGACTTGAGGTAGGTGTTGTATAAGGAACCATGTCAAGTGATTCTTCCTTTCCAAGCTTCCCAAATGTACTTGGTTGTTCTGTATGTACATCCTTTGCTGTTTCGTCTTTTGCCTCTTAGGTGATCTCTCATCACCTCCTTGATCATCGTCATCCACATCTGAATCAAAGATGTCATCAAACTCATCTTTGTCAGCTTCTTTGACTTTTCATTCTTCATCTTTCTTATTCTTGATAAGCGTATCTTTAAGTAGACTAAGTTTTTAAGTTAGATCATCCACCTTCTTCTCTAACTTAACTATCTTCTCAGATTGTGAAATGATAAGTACATCTTGATCATCCATAACATAGTCTGGATGTTAGCATTCTCAACATTCTTATCTATCTCATCTCTCATCTTCTTAATAATTGACTCTAAATCTTTGATCGTATTTTCTTTTATGACTAATTCATTAGTCCTATCAGCTATCATTTTATCCTTTCTTCTTATGATCTTCTCTATCTTATTAATCTTGAGCTGTAGCTCAGATATAATCTCATCTTTACCAACTTATTGGATTATCGTTTTTGTACTTAACCAACTGATTCTTGAGTAGCTTCAGATGGTAAGTATTGAGAAGTCCGTTGTCTTGTTGCTTGTTCTTGGATAACTGGTTGTTCCTCCTCATCCCAGAACTTTTCATAGAACTAGTAAATTCACTAGCACTAGCCGACTTAGTAGCAACAATAGGAGACATGTGGAATGGAGATAAAACAGGTGATGGAATAGGAGATAGGATAGGAATGGGACAAGAGATGGTGCTTGATCAGGAGAGGTAATAGGAAGATCACCACCTTCATCAACATATGGTGACATTGCTCCCTGACCTTCAACACAGACTTCTTGTTCTTCAATCTCACCTATATCTTGTATAGCTTCTTAAGCTTTAATAGCTTCTTCAGCCTGTTCTTCTACGTGTTCTTCCTCTTGTTGTTCTTCTTGTTGTTCTTGTTTTTCTTCTTGTTGTTCTCCACCTTTAGTATTGCCTTGACCAATATGTTCAAGCATCCTAGGCAATAGTGGATAGAATAACCACTGTAATAACTCCTAGGTTCTTTCTTCTAGTTGTGTCCATAAGACTTGGTATTATGATATGTTAGATTTATCACAGTCCTTTGCCTACTAGTTAGGAAATGCTTAATTGATCAGGAACTAGATGAATCTTGGATACATCAGGATCATGTTTTTTCTCCTTTCACAGATGTTAAACAACATGTCATTAAAATCATAACTAGACATGTTTAATGGTTTGTTAGTGCATAAGGCACATATAGTAGATGAAGTGGAATGTCATTCTATTCAATCTTTCTCTTGGATAGGTAGGTTGATAGTAATGGACTAAGAATCTCCATTGCAAGTCTATTTGGCCTTTAATTATCTTCCTTCCTTCAAGTCCACCTTCATATCCAATATTGGCATAGAAAATAAGTAGTTCATCTTCATTGATCTCATGTGGTTGGCCTGCATCATCCCCAAACTGTAGACATTGTCTCAGAGTTTGTTTAGTGATGGATATAACATGCTGCTCATCTATTCTTCCTGTAAGAGTTGGTACATCATCTACCGTGGTGACTTCAGCGGTTCTCCAAAACGATCGCTGATAGATCACAGGCCTCACAGTGATGGCATATGCTACCCATGTAGTAAGAATGAATCTGATTATATCTCTAAGATCAGTAGCTTCAGGCACATTCGGGACAAGAAAACCAGTGATATTATGATGTTTACTCCAAGTAAGATTCGATATTATCTACACAAGAGACATATGTGTAAAATAACATGAAGATGATAATTTGTGTTTAATTAGTTTGACTTTGAATATATGAGTCAAAGTTTGACTTTTCAAAATTCAAAATTGTATTGTAACTAACTTTTCTATTACGTTCATTCAAATCAAATTGATTTTGTTCATCCTTTTGAGTGTTAATCATGTTAATCTATCATGTAATGTTCATAACAACTTTCTTCAATCGTTATTACACTTGAATCATGTTTGGTTCTTTAGAATATAAACCTTTATTCATCAAAGGTTCATCAAATCTTCTATTTGAATAAATCTAGTTAATATTCATTAAATTTGTTTGTTATGGTCTGAGTAGATGTTATTTGTTGATTAATGTTCATCCTTTTTGATTTTAAACATAGGGTTCATCATGGGTTTGTCATTAGGGTCGGTTCGATTGAGCAAGAGTATAGATTCACCTTTCAATCGATACCAATGTTGTAGATAATCGATGTACAAAGATGAGGATGTTAAAATCTTGGTCTGAATCGAATAACAGTGGATGATTTTGAAGTTTAGATGATATGAACACGCGTCACACTATTTGGTCTATCAGATTTAAAAAATTAAATGTGGTTTGAATTTGAGTTTAAATTGGCAGAATGTTAATGTTTATGAATTTCATTAGTGTTGGACAAACAAACGCCAGTTTAAAATTTTAATCCGTGTTTGTTTACGGTTCATCGCAAAAGCAAATGCGGATGAATGAATGCCTTGTTTTCAAAGTTACTGTCATCCGTAAAAAATGAGATAAATAGTGCTATCCGTATTTGTTCAACTTAATGAACCACATTAATTTTGGTTTATCTGCATTAAATAAATACTGCTGAACAATCAGTACCGAGTACTATGCTTCGCATTTGTTCACTAGTGTTTACCAAAGCTTTTACACTTGATGACAATTTTTTGTTTGAATACTACCAACACTGCTACCGTTATTGACACTGTTTATCACACAAATAATGCGGATGAACAATTCTTACCTGCATAAGTATTTTTAGTTACTCATATTTGAGTACACACTTTTACTCGTATTTCTTTTTCTGATGTAATTGTTTGAAAATTGACTATCCGTATTGGTTTAATGCTTGTATTACCTTCACCCTATTAACCAATACTGTTACCCCTATTAAATTTTGAACTTCTCAAATTTTATATTTTTGATAGATGATGATTGATGTGATGTTTGCCCTGTTACTGTTCTGTTGACTTTGGTTTTTGGCTTTCTTATGCTGATGCTATTAATTCTTGTTTGGAATAATTTGTTCAACAGTGTGGTACAAATTCTCATTTTGACTGGTCAATGAAATGTTGTGCATTTGAAAACCTGCATTGACTGAAATACACTAGTGAATTCATAAATTTTACACACCAACACAACTGCTTTTCATATTTTTTGTGTTTTTAATATTTTGAAAAGTCAATCAACTGTACAAACAATAATCAGATATTTTTTGTATTTTTGATCATTTTTGAATGTTTTTAAGAGATTATTTTCTGAAAATTTTAATTACTCTCCCTAAAGTTTATATCCCACAAGGACAAAACTTTAAAGATTTAAAAAATAAGAAAAGGTTAATGACACCATCGAAAACATAAAATACAATGAAATAATATTTTTGTATTTTAAATATTTTTTGTACAAGAGTATAGAATAATACCTTTGGTGAGATCATAACAATCTACCTTCACAATGAACATATTGTTAGAAAACTAGATATAATTACACACATATTGATTGCAGGTACATTTATCTTCATAAGCTCAAACAATGGTGTATGTGTGTGTATATATATATATAAACATATATATATATATATGTATAAATATATATATATATATGTATATATATAAAATTTATATTTTATGATGTTTATCATGCTTTATGTTTGTTGATCATTTTTATATACATCAAAAGAAGAAGCATAGATAGATAAACACTAGCATGAAATGCATGGTAGAAATTTGTTACAACTTACATGACCAGGCCATTAAGTTATGAAATCTCATGTTATTGTAGGTGAGTGGGATCCCTTTGGGATTTATGTGATCCTTTTATATGTTTCATTTTTTATACTTGACACTCTTTGGGATTCTTTTGTTTGCAATACAAGATGGACTTTATTATTCATTCACTTTGGAATGTGTTCCTCATTGGTAATTTTTTTGGATCATGTACATTAGTATTTTATGCTTTGTTTACTCCAGTTCGTTGCATAGCAAAGCATAGGAGAAACTGATGTTTAGGTCACTAAACACATGCACACATCTACTCGAATGATTTAATACTTACCCATACCCTAAGGTGATAACTGCACAATAGAATGAGGATCTTTAGTTTGTCACAAAAGCATATATCTTCAATTCCAAGCTGAGACTTCCCACATATCAAATAAGATTATATAAGTCTTTGATATTTTATGAATTGTATCGCTAATGATATATTGACTGTAGTTATATCATTTCTCATGGTATTATCTATTTATTCAATTTTAAAGACATATTTTTGATATTTGTCTTGATCTTTGTCTTTTTCATATTGTCAAGAGAAATGCACATATTTTAGGGTTTTTGTTTGTTTTAATTTTTTTTTTGTCTTTTTGATATTGTGAAAAGCAAGATGGGTTATTAACAAAGAGAAAGTGATAATGTATTTACATGTTATTCAAGGTAATCGTGCCTATTGCTTGAACTAAGAACTCAAACCGGCTAGGTTAAATGACTTAGTAAACAAGTCAGCAAGTTGATTGTCTGTGTCTACTTTTATCAATTTGATTAAATTTTTTGAACACAATCCCTTAAAATGATATCTTATCTTAATATGTTTTGTTTTTGAGTGCTGAACTGGATTGTTTGTAATAAACATAGTAGTTGTGTTGTCAATATGTATTGGTGTGTGCAAAAAGCTAAAACCATAGTCAGCCATCTGGTTTTGAATCTAGAGAACATGAGAACAAAAAGCGGATGCTGCTATGTACTCAACTTCTAGAGTTAAACTGATACGTTTTTTGCTTCTTTCACTACCATGACACTAGTCTTGGACTAATGAATTGACAATCACTAGATGTTGACTTCAGATTGAAGTTGCATCACCCATAGTCACTATCTCTATATGTATATAAATTAAAGTTTACTTCCTTTGGATACAATAAGCCATGTACAAGTTCGCTGTTGAGACTCCTTGGGATTTGCCTGATATCTTACATAAATGCATACTCCAAACATGATGTCTGGTCTACTTGCTGTCAGATACATGAGTGATCCTCTCATTGATTGATAGTGTGTTTGATCAACAGACTTACCATCTGGATTAGGACCAATTTTCATCTTTGTATATTTAAGTGTATGGATAGACTAACATCTAGGAAATAGAACTTCTTCAACATCAAATCCATATATTTTGACTGGTTAATAAAGATCCCATCCTCTTTTTGTTGTACTTGTAACCGTAAGAAGAAAGTCAATACTCCCATGGCACTCATCTGAAACTTAGAATGCATAAGATCTTCAACTTGTAGAGTTGTTTGTTTGTTAAGCCGAAGATGATATCATCTACATATATCCAAACTAAAAGTAGCTCATGACCTTTCCTCTTTCTGAGTAATATCTGGTCAATCTTTCCTCTCTCGTACTCGTGTTCAAGAAAAAAAGACGACAATGTCCCATACCATTTTTATATGGCTTGATGTAACCATACAAAGCTTTGTCAAGCTTGTACACCCTATGAGTGAAATCTGGGCCTTCAATGTCCCGTGGCTAACTGGCATAAACTTGTTTAGAAATTTTCCTATATAGGAAAGCACACTTCATATCCACTTGGTACATGGTGAACTTCATAGATGCAGAGTAGGCAAGAGATAGTGTGATTGCTTCTAGTCAAGCAACAGGTGCAAATATTCATCATAATATATTCCCTCTTCTTGTGTATACCCCTGGGCTATTAGTTTTTCTTTATTTTTTATGACCATGCCTCTATCATTAATCATGTTCTTGTATATCTGCCTGGTTCTGATAGGATATTGTCCTTTGGGAATGTCAACAAGTTGCCATACTTTCTGTTTTTTGAATTGAAGTAACTTTTCCAACATTGACTCAATCTAACTATTGTTTTCAAGAGCTTCCTTGATATTATTAAGGCACCATCTAACATAGAAAACATGAAAAGGGATAGATGTTTATTGCACTTGACTTGATTTTTTCCTTAGTCCAACTTTTGTTTTCACCAAGGATGTTCGACACTAGATGATTTCTGTGCATCCTTGAAGTAGGAATGACATCTACTAGAATTGATGCATCCAGATTGGAAACATTCATGTAGGTTGGTGTGTAGCATCTTCCTATGGATTGAAATGTGTGGTAGAATCATGGAATAGTCATATGCTTCTTCATGTTGAACATCAGAATCAGAAGCTGTGACATCCCGTGTTTCCAGGTTAATATCCGTATGTTAATAAAATATGATAAAACAATTAATGCATTAAAATACTTAATTTTATGATAATACGGTCATTTAAGGTCTAGCAAAGCCACTTTGTGCATAATTTAATAATTGGTAATTTTGAGAATTACCGGATCGCGTAGTGATAAAACGTTTAACGTACCTCGGTGATAATTTGGTTAATTAAATTTGGTTAATATATGTTGATTTTTTTGATTTAATGAATCTTAAGTGAAACGATTATTATTCATGAAAAATAATAATATTATTTACCTTGATCGCGTAAATTAAGACGTTTTAAATTTGCCTTGATGCAACATACAGTCTGTTGCATACTGTGTTATACCGGTATATCTTTATTCTTCACTTTTTCACTATTATTGAATCTTGTCAACCCTTGAAAAGCCTCAAATTAATACTTTAATTTTATTGAAAATTTTCGCGTAGAAACCCAAACGTTTAAGATTTTTACAAAAAAATTTAACGAGACCGACACCCGCCCTACACCGGGTGGCATCTCACTCAGAGATCTACCAGCCATATCATTAATATAATCACATGATTAACTCACCTTAACCACACTTAGTCATTTCCATAAAACCCACCCAACACTCCACCTTTTACACAAACTCAACCTCACCTTTCTCTCACTAGAATTCACCTACACACCTTCCTCTCCCTTCTCCCTAAAACTATTGACTGGAACAAAAAAGAACAACCCTCTTTTCTTTGATTTTGATCATCCAAGCTTGTTTCAAGCTTTGGTTTCTGGATTTCAAGGATCCCTTATGAGTTTGGTGCTAAACATTACACAAATCCAACTCAAAGGAGAAGAAATCCCCAAGGAAATCATTCTTGAATCTTCAAAATTTATTGAAAATGTGTGTATATGAGTGTGTGTGCCATAAGTATGTGTATGTGTATGATGATTTTGTGTTTTGATGATCTTTTAACATTTTGATGATTTTCTCTTGCATTCAAGATGATCAAACTTTGATTTGAGGTTATGAACATCATAAGAAATCCATCTCCAAAGAAGTCTATCAAATGATAAAAATGCGTGATACATGAATGTATGTAAAGAATGATGTTCTTGAACCCATCTTGCTCTTTGATTTCATAAAGGATTGAGATGATTCATGAATAATGGTGATCATGATTTGAAAACTTTTGATTTTTAAAGTATGTTTTGTTGAAATAAAAACTAAGAACACAAAGTAAAATCTATAACTTAGACTATGTAGGTATGTGTGAAATCGTGTATATGTATGTATATAGTTTACAGTTTTGTTCTTGATTTGTTCTTCATTTATAAGTATAGAGATGATTGAAATGATCCATTTATATAGTGATCATGATCTAGAGATTTTGAAGTTTTTATTCACATTTGATTTTAAGAAAAGATAAAACAAATTATAATTAAAGATACTCAAGTATGGATGGGAAGATTTTATACTTAGCATAATCCTCATGCAAAGTATAAAACTTCCATAGCAGTTCTACTTAGTACTTAGTGCATGTATGCAGGAAGCCTTTGGTTGCTTTGGTTGCATCAGCATTTATATAAACCTTACAAACTCCCCCTAGGCTGATGCTACCAAAACAGAGAAAGTTCTTCAGTAGTTGACAGTCCTTATTAGGATCAAGACCATTCCCTTCTTCATCATTTGGTTAGGATCCTTCAGACTCTCATAATACCTTCTCATATCATAGAGATCATGTAAAGGTAGATTAAACATGTCTTGCCAAAAGTAGACATCTTGACCATCTTGATCTCTAATGACATACCATCTGTCTGGATTAGCAGCAAAGGTTCAAGACAAGATGGTGTTCCAGTTGCAAGAGGATGTGCTTGAGTAGGAGTTGGTTGAGCAGCCTCTTGTTGCACTTCCTCAGGATGCTCTGATTCATCCTGAGGTTTGGAAGTGGATGCCTTTGAATTCTTGTATACTCTCTTCAGTGCCATCCTTTTCTTCCTCTTGGGAGTGTTTAACTAAGAGGGCTGGTCTTGAGTACCAGGCTGTTCTGTTATGCGTCTCTCAGTTGGGTCCTCTTCCCTCACAGGTTTAGAAGGAAAGGGATTAGAACCCTGCTGTGGATTAGAAGATGAAGTTGGCTGTGAAGCAGCTGAAGGTCTAGGTTGTGTTGCCTATGGTTCAACCTTAACCTCAACCTCAGGATGAGCTTGGCTTAGTGGAGAATGAAAGTCCACAAGCTCTCCCTTCTTAATCTTCTGCTTGATTATTCTAATATGCTCATCCATAGTGGATAGAGACATTGGACCAAGCCTCCTTTCGGAGAATCCATACAGCTTCAAGAAGCTCATCATCCTTTATCTGTCAGCGGACTTCTTTTGGCTCTTTCGGATGATGTCTCTTGACTTTGCAGCTTCTTCCTGTGACATCCGGTAATTTTCCGTTACCAAACTCCGTTAGTTCCGTTAAGTCTTGCATACACGTGTCGTAAGCACACACTAGTTGTCGTTTAACGTTGGTGACTTAATGATAATTAATAATTTTGAATTGATAATAATCTAGTGGATTTGATAATTATCGTGTTATGCTTATGTGTTTACGCGATTTAAATGTTAACGATGAATTTTATCGCGTAACGTGGAAAGGCGTGTGTTAATTCGTATGTTGTGTGCCAAGTGAAAATTATGCAAGATTATTATTTGTGACTAATAATAATTTTGTTTAGTAATTAAAACCTTTTAAAAACTAGTTAAAACCTGAATTTTTATAAAATACAAGTTAAAAGGGCTTAAAGGGTAATTATGGGTAGTTAAATAAAATTAAAAATAAAAAAACCAACCCTAAACCCACCCTTCGGCCGCGACCAGCATCCTCACCCCTCTCCCTTGTGAAATCAGCCAAGATTCAAGCATTAGGAGGCTGATTTGATCGATTTCAAGCAACATACTACGTTAGAACTATTCATTGCAAGCCATTACACGTTTAGAAGGTTAGTTTTTGATGTTTTTGTGGGATTCTTGAGTTGGCCGAAACCCTAGCTGTGAATTGGGTGTTCATGAGGCTTAATTGTGATCAATTGTTGAAGTTAGTATGTTAGTTAGGTTGTATACATGTTAGTTAACGATGATTATGCAAGAAAACTATGCTTTTGATTGGTTGTTCATATTTTATGATGAAGATGAACCCTAGTTTCGAATTTTATGATGATAATGTGAAATTGATGATTTTTAGATGAATGTATGATGATTAGAAGGTTGTATGAATACTAGGAAACATGGATCTTGCAAGAAATTGATGAATTGGGAGCTTCATTATAGGTTACTAATAATAGTAACTTTGTTTTGCATGTAATGTTGAATTGTTAATATAGTGATGTTATGGATGTGTTTATGATGTTGATTAGGTGCTAGATTGTTTATATGAATGCTAGAAATCTTAGAATGGATGTTGTTGTTCATATCTTGCCAAAAGTAGAAACATTTATCTATGATGATTGTTGAATTATGATAGTTGGAAGTTGTTGATCATGTTTAGATGTAGTTATGAACTTGAAATAGTATATTATTGATGAATAATGTATACATTGGGTGTTTAGTAGGTTTTGGATGCACTTTCCTAAAAGGGAAACTTTATTTTGGATGAACCTTGGATATTGGGAATTGGACATGTTCATGGCATTAGGATCATGCTAGAATGCTTGTTGTGGACGCCTAACGTGATAGAACCTATTAATTAGGTTGTATGGAACGTTTATTTGGTTATGTGTGGTTTATGTACTTTGATGATCATGTATGGTACTGGATGTTGATTAGTAACTAGGACATCATGTTTGGGACTGGAAATCAAACATCTTGATGTATGTGGTATGTAATGGACATGTTGAATGTGTTGTGACTAGTATGGATGATTAATTGGTAAATTATCTATTTGGCCTGTATATGCTAATTCATGGTTATAGGTCATATGAGTAGGTTATGCATGGTTTGACCTTTATATGGTACACTAGTTGTGTTATGGATACACTGATATATGCTCATGTCTGTTTAAATGGTTTACAACACATAATGTCACCAATGGGTCAAACGGGTCAACTGTGTCAAACATGTCTATCCTTCTAAAACCTTGAGTTTGTGGTACACATGTCCCCAGTTCTAGTCTAGTGATCTTAAATGTAATAGACTTTCTTTTTGTAACACATATGTAATGTTGAATCAATGAAATGAAAAACTCTTCGTGAATGGTTGATTGATTGTTTAATGTCATATCTATTAATAGTGTCTATTGTTACACGCATATATGAATATGTTATATAGGTTATAGAGTTGTTAGACATGCTCTGAATCATTTAAGGTTCAAGAATGTGTTTAACTAAGTATTCTGATTCAGTCGCACGACTGGACCATACGAATGGGCCAATCGCACGACTGAACCAGGAGATTGGATCAATTGCACGATTGAGTCATAAGACTGACTCAGTCGGACAAATGGTTCAGTCGTATGACTCAGTCGCATGACTGAGCCAGTCGCTTGGCTCAGTTGTACAAATGAAAGCTGTAACCTATAAATACCACTTAAGTCGTGGAAACACGTAACACTTCGAGAATTATCAACCCTAGCCGTTCCTGTTCGTCCAGAGAGTCCCTTCCAACTTCATAGAACGTTTCTGATCGATTCTAATCAATTCTTAACGTATTCTCATCGTTAGTTTTGATCAGATTAACGTTCTCCCTGATTGGATCGCCAATCAATAGGATTCCGCACTATTTGATCTGGTTTCACGTTTGAATCAGTTAGTACTCCGTACGTACACGGTCCTAACAAGTGGTATCAGAGCATTGGCTCTTGATTCTTTGTGGATTCAATCATTTGTTGAAAAAGACAATGTTTTTAAGTGAAAGATCCTTTCTTTCTACTCACAATCAAGTTTTTACGTGTGCATGTTGTGAAAATTGAGTCTTTTTCGAGTTGCATCCGACTAGGGTGTCAAAGATTGCGTTTTTGGGTCAAAGTGTGTGAAAAATCTCGATTTCAGCAGTCTCAATCGCACGACTGAACTCCAATCGCCCAGTTCAATCGTACGACTGAACTCATTCACTCGTTCAATTGCACGATTGACTCAGTTGGTCTGTCCAGTCGTACAACAGCCTTAATCGCCTGTCCAATCGTACGACTCAGTTCAATCGCACAGTGATTGTCTCAGTCGCCTCTCAGTCGCCCATCTCAGTCGCCTACTCAGTTTGTTATTCAAGTTAAAGACTAAGACAAAATGGACTCAGAGAACTTCACATTCTCAGCAGGAAAGGACTCAAGAATCCAGAACCTTATGCTACTGGAAAATGAGATTGGGAACCATAATAAACCACCTAAGCTACTGTCTATTGATGAGTTTCCTCAGTGGAAGCAAATATTTGAAATTCATCTAAATGGAGTGGATACCAATCTCTGGAATGCTATTGAGACTGGCTATAATATGCCAGTTGGTGCTGATGGAATACCCCTGAATTTGAGCGGTCTTAGTGATGCTCAAAAGGTTGCTTATAATGCAGAGAAGAAAGCTTATGTAATGTTGACCCAGTCGATTCCGAAAGACATCTTCCATCAATATTCAGAACACAAGCAGAGTAAAAAATTATGGAATGCTCTTGAGAAGAGATACGAGGGTAATTTAACACTTAAGTCACTAAAGGCAAAGCGTTAAAGAAAGAATTTGACAACTTCTCTTCTATTGGGAATGAAAGCTTGGATGAAATCATCGATCGCTTCTACCATTTAATGAGTGAACTTCACACTCATGGTGTTACAATGTCTAAGGAAGAAATGGTGACAAGCTTGGCTGATGGGCTACCAGAGAAGTGGGATTCGTTCTTTCCACTCTTCGATACAACTCAGTGCTGGAGACTTTGGATATCAATGACTTCATCCTGAAACTGAGAGAAGAAGAAGTGAGGCACAAGTACAGGACAAAGAAAGGAGCATACACTCAAGATCCATCTCTCTACAACGTTACCCCTACTTCAACTGCTAAATCCTCCAGCGCTCCTCTGCAAACTGCTTTTGTGTCCAATGTATCATCTGCAACTGAACAATGCTCATCGTCCGGTGGTACGTCTCATGTGTCATCAGGGTTCAACAAAGTTCTACAGTTACTCAATCAACGAAGTTAATGACAGAAAATCTGGGAAAAGTAACTGTAGAAGTGGCTAAGGAGCACATGGACCTACTTGCTACTGTGGTTCATTCCTATGATGGTTTAGTAGCAGGGAAAATTGGAAATTGTCACCTGGCTGATGAAGACTACGAGCAGGTATATGAAAATGAACTGGAGAGGATGGATATAATGTGGGCTCTCGCAAGTGCTGTGTGACGAGTAAAGAAGTTTGTGAAGAAGACAGGACAGAATCTAGTGGCTACCAAAGATACTACTTTTGGATTCGACAAGTCCAAAGTCACCTATTTCAACTGTGGAGAAAAGGGCCATTTCAAGTGGGAATGTGTTAAACCGAAGAAGACCGGCAATGGGAACCCGTTCTCGTCTTTCAACAAACAAGAGAAAGAGAAAAAGATAGCCTCAACAAGCAGTGACTCAAAGGCAATGGTAGCTCAAGGTGATGAAGGATAGGACTGGTCCTTTGATTTTTATCTGATAGTGAAGCCAACATTGCATCTGTTGAAGATTTGAATGAAGACTCAGCGAGTGAGGGGGAGAGCTCAGTTGAGATTGATACTGCTGACACGGATGAGACCTTAGCTGCTATTAATCAAATTGTTGAGAATGAGATGAATGCTGAATCTGAAGCACAACCAGAGTCTCAAAATGCTTTAATGGCTGGAACGTCTACATCTGCACAGGTAGAAACAAAGATGAAGTTTTTGCTAAACATGCTTGTGTTGAATGTGATAAATTTAGGGAAAACATTGATCTGAAATTTGCTAGGTTATTAGATCACAATGATAACTTGGTAAATGACTTAAATTGTGAAGAGAGGCAAACAGAGTATTAAAACAAAATGAAAGTAGCTATAAGGAAAAGATTAAGGCATTAAAGAAACAGTTAAAAGAAACTGAAGTTGTTGCATTCAACCAAGAAAATGACATTAAGTTCTATTTAAAGACTATTGAAGAAACTAAAAAGGACAAAGCAATTTTACAAGTTGAAAATGAGTCCTTAAAACAAAACTTCACAGTCTTGCTAGTTCTTCCCATATTTTGAAAAACTTGGTTAAGGAATGCAACAACGGGGAGGGTTTAGGTTATAAGGTTGTGCCTCCACCACATGAGATTCTTCTGAACACCAAACAACGTCCAATCAATAATAATCCAATAAAGGACCATGTGGTAACAACTCCTCTGGTCAATGATCCGGACACAACAGTTAAACCTATTCCTCCGGCTGCTGATCAGACAACCTCAACATCATGCACAACTGGTAATAACATCACTGAAAACCGGGTGGAAGAGAATGTTCATTCATCTCTTGGGTTGGATTGAAAATGTGCTATTACACAACCTAAGATTTCCAAAACCACTCAAAATAAACCGTTAAGAAAGATACCACTCATCTTCAATGACAAGCTAATCATAATGTTAAACATGTAAAATTTGTCAAGGAAGGTGAAATCAAAAGACTGAGACCAAAAATCCTTACCTGAGGTCTACTCCCCACACCACAAGAGATCTCCTAGTCCTTTTAAAAGGAGATCCTGTTACACTTGTGGTCAACGATGTCACATCTCTTCAAATTGTTCTCGCTATCAGAGACCTAGGATTAAGATTGAATTGGAAAAAGAAGTTAAACAGTTCCCAAAATAGAGATCTAAGACTCCTGTTAGGTCTAACACACCTGCTAGGTCTTATACGTCCCCTCAACACCACAGACAACACAGACAAGTCACTGGCAAGTCTGTGTTGCCTGAGGTGAAACCTGTTTTGGAAACTAAACCAAAGGTTCAAACTGTCAATCAGTCAACTATTTATCATAAACAATCCTTTCATAAGGATGGTTTTGTAGAACGCAAAAACGTCTGATGTGTCTGAAAGCAGTGACAAATTGAAGGTTGAGATACCATCATCTGATAAAGGACAGTGGTTGAGTTCATAATGTGCGATGCCTATGGGAAACCCAAGCAGTCAAGGCTTGGGTCCCCCTCCTTTACTAATTGTTTTCATTATGTGCAGGTTGTCCGCTATAGTGCGTCTACCAATACATGGATTGTAGATAGCGGAGCTTCCAGGCACATGACGGGAAATTAGTCTCTCCTTTTCAATGTCAAACAAATTAAAGGGGGACATGTTTCTTTTGCTGGTAACAAAGGAGGATACATTACCGCTCAAGGAGAAGTATGTAATGTAAAGGTAAGATTTGATAAAGTCAATTTCGTTCAAGAATTGGAAAACGATCTGCTTTCAGTGTCTCAGATATGTGACAAGGGCTTCAAAGTGATGTTTGACAATCGCAAGTGTTACATTCTGAAGAAAGAGATGGAGATACCAGAGGAGCAGGTATTAATGTTAGTATCCAGGTACAATGATTTATATGTATTGGATATGTCTAATGCTTCTAATTCTGAGTCTACAGTTCAGTGTTTCTTGTCCAAAGCAATAGAGAAGAATGGGACACATTAATCACAGGAAGATGAATCATCTGATTCATAAAAATTTAGTTGAGAGAGTTACTGTCAAGAACTTCAAACTTCCTGATTTCTATGTTTCACGCAAGAAAGGAAAGCAGACCAGGAAATCTCACAAGACCAACAATTCTATAGAGATGCCCCTGGAGTTACTGCACATGAATCTATTCGGTCGTGTAAGAACGAAGAGTATCTCCGGAGACTGGTACTGCTTTGTAGTCACAGATGACTACTCACGCTTCTCCTGGGTGATGTTTCTGAAAGCTAAGTCAGAAACGTGTGAGTCATTCAAGGTGCTCGTCACAACATTGGAGTCTCTCTACAAATTGAAGGTAAGGAAGATTCGTTCAGACAATGGAATGGAGTTTAAGAATCAGTGGATGGATGCCTTCTGCAAAGAGAAGGGAATTGTTCATTAGTTCACCTCGGCATACACACCACAAATGAATGGAGTTGCTGAATGAAAGAATCAGAGCTTGATCGAGACAGCACGGACTATGTTGGTGGATTCTAAGCTACCAATACAGTTCTGGAATGAAGCGGTTGCCAATGCTTGCTACACACTTAATCATGTGCTAGTAGTCAAGAGGCATGGGAAGACTTGCTATGAGTTACTTCAGAAGCGCAAACCGAACCTGGAGTATCTAGAACCTTTTGGAGCTCCATGTACATTGTTGAAGAAGACTCAGTAGGGCAAGTTCAGTGAGAAAGCCGATCAAGGGATCTTTCTAGGATACAGCATACCAGACAAACGGGTTTACAACAACTCGACAGGTCAGGTAGAAGTGTGGTGCAATGTAGAAGTACAAAGATACACCACTCCTCCTGCTAGAAAAGGTCCATCATCATTCTTCGATTATGATGGCTTTTTCAATTCCTTTAACCTTCCTCAGCTTGATTCAGATGAAGAAATTGCTATTCAGATGATGTACGATGTTCTAAATACACCAATCTGGATACAAGCAACACAACACCTGCCAATGCTACTTTGGGATCTTCGACTCCTGCTTAGGACGAGAGTGATGACTCATCAGATAATGAAGAAGCAGCTGAGACTGACATCGAGCATAATGTAAATCAAGAAGTTGAATCATCAGCTGCTGAACCAGCATCGGGAAATCCGGATACTGAACCTGAAGTCACAAATCTTGATTCTGAAGTTGTCGTTCCTATGACACCAGTGACTAGGATCAGTGTGAATCACCCCCCCACATCTATCATTAGGGATACTCAATCCGGTGTGCAGACACGAAATCAGCTATATTCTGCTTACTATGCTGCAGTCATGGAAAAGGGATACGTCAATGATGGGGCTTTCTCATGTTTTGTTTCACAAATCGAGCCTAAGTACGTCAGTGACGCACTAAAGGATGAGGCCTGGGTCAATGCTATGCAGGAAGAGCTGCTATAGTTTAATAAACTTAGAGTGTGGACACTTGTTGACAGGCCAAAAGGCGTGAAAGTGATTGGTACCAAATAGGTACTGAAGTGCAAGAAACACGACCAAGGTGTTGTTATCAGAAACAAGGCACGATTGGTTGTTCAAGGATTCAGACAAGTCAAGGGCGTCGACTACAATGAAGTATTTACACCAGTGACACGAATGGAAGTAATTCAGATATTCCTTGCCTACGCATCGTACATGAAGATCAAAGTTTATCAACTCGATGTGAAGAGTGCATTCCTTCATGGGGAAATCCGTGAGGAAGTATACGTCAGTCAACCCGAGGGATTCGAGGATACTTATCATCAGGACAGAGTCTACAAGTTAGACAGGCTCTATATGGGCTACATCAGGCTCCTTGAGCCTGGTATGAGAAGCTCTCTACCCATCTGGTGAAACACGGCTTTCGCAGGGGTGTGATTGACAGCAAGTTATTCATTAAAGAAAAGGATGGTGATTTGCTTATGGTGCAGATCTATATGGATAACATCATCTTCGGTTCCAAAACGAAGAGTTGTGCAAAGAATTCGAATCTGTGATGAAGGAAGAGTTTGAAATGATTGCCATGGGAGAAATGAAGTTCTTCCTGGGATTACAGGTGGATCAAACACCACCGGTATTTTCCTACATCAGACAAAGTATGTCAGCGACATTCTGAGTCGGTTTGATATGGAAAACGTCACTGTTGCCGATACCCCTCTCGCCACAAATCATGATGTGGCTCCTGATGAGAATGGGGATTTGGTGGATGCCACTCGGATGATCGATCTCTCATGTATCTCACTGCCTCGCGTCCAGATATCATGTATGCCACCTGTTTATGTTCCCGATATCAAGCGAAACCCAAAGTAAATCATCTTATTGGGGTGAAGAGGATTTTTCGTTATCTGAAGGGTACTCCAACACTGGGGTTGTGGTATCCTCATGATGATGACTTTGAGCTAACTGTATACAGCGATTCAGACTATGGCAGTTGCAAGATGAACTTAAGTCTACATCCGTAGGGTGTCAGTTCTTTGGAAGGCGGTTAGTCACGTGGCAATGTAAGAAGCAGACCTTGGTTGCTTTATCAACCTGTGAAGCTGAATATGTTGTTGCTGCAAGTTGCTGCTCTCAGATCATCTAGATCCAACAGCAAATGCGAGACTACGGTTTGCAATTTTCCAACACTCCTATTTATGTTGATAACTCTGCTGCCATAGCTGTAACTAAAAATCCGGTTCAACACCCTAAAACAAACACATCAGCATAAAGTATCATTTCATACGCGACTGCTATGAAAAACAATTAATTTTCAACGCGCTGACCTCTACACTAAACCATTTGATAAACCTAGATTTTTCTATCTGTTAGAGGTCAACGGTGTTAAAAGGAAAGTGGCGTTATCTCAGAAGACACAGAAGCATAGTCCGACACATGTTCAATTTTAAAGTTATTTATTTCTTTTAGTTTATCTCTTCTAATTCCTTGTCGTATAAAATCCAAAACACAAAAAAATTTTCTGTTTTAGAATTTTAGGGGAGATTAGGTTATGTTCAGTAATTATTTACTTAAAAAAAAAGAGGGGGGAAGGTTAGTTAAGCTGTAAAGGCAAAGACAGAAAGACTGGAAATATGATTCAGCCAAATGGAAAGTGATAGTATACAGGCGTCGCGTTACTTGGAACACCAAAAAGAGTTTCTGTTTGGCTAGGTTAAATTAAATCATAGAAAATTATAAATCAGAGAAGTCTAGGTCTAACATATTAAGAAAATGATAGTACGCTTGTTTGGTACTGTAATTACCGGAGAAAGTAGATCTAGGGTGGTGCCAGTGCATTATACGATGTGTCGGTAGATTCAACACAATAGATCAGTAGACGTCATCAGTGATTTGGCTTAAACGTAAATAATTCAACAAGTTGTGGGTTTTCATGGTATCCCTGGTCTGCACAATCAATCAATTTCCAATAAGGGGTGAGGAGCAAGCATATGCCATAAATGTGAGCAAAGACCTGGAAACAGAGCAAAAGATGACAAATGTCACTGAAACAAATGTATTCAATATAGTGCTCTAAGAAGAAGATAGGTATTGCGCCTCTCTACTGTGCGATGTCACTGACCTGAGGCTTAGCATAATCTATCTGTTCTAAGAATCGTTGCTGTTTGCGCCTCTCTGCTGTGCGATGGCACTGACCTGAGGCTTAGCATCTCTTTGAAAATTCTTAGAACCAAGTCTTCTAATTCCCCAGACCGCTCAAAAATCTCCTGAGGAAGATTGATTACCATATACTGGTGGAACACACAACACTTATTGACCTAATTCATCTAATTAATCACTGATGTGTGTCAAAAGTCTGTGTATGGATTTAAGTGGACAAGTATACTGACAATCGTCATGGCTGCTTCATCTGATGCTCAAAATCAATGGGTGTTACGTATCATATCAAGCATGATTCCCAGTTAGAACTTAGAAGTCTTAGATGAGTGAAAAACTGTGATATGTAATTTATGCAAGTGTTAAATTTAATACAGATAAAAGGTTCCAAGTAATGGTGTATATGCCTGTCTGATTCCATATGAGTCTGTCCTTGATATGATGTCAACGCTAATAGGCTATGCTAACCTACCCTAACAAAATCACAAAAGATGTTTATTTTGATCGTAGTTTAAATTTTCAAGTTATATGTATAGTGTGTCAGTGTCGGACTGTGCAATGTTTTTTGTGAATGTCACCAAATGAGCTTAATGTTAATTCTAAACAAATTGTTTCTAAAGTTATAAATCGGTCACGTCTGAGGTGATCGGGTGGATAATGGATCACGTCTGAGGTGATCGGGTGGATAAATGGATCACGTCTGAGGTGATCAGGTGGATAAATAGACCACGTCTGAGGTGATCAGGTGGATAAATGGATCACGTCTGAGGTGATTGGGTGGATAAATGGATCATGTCTAAGGTGATCAACAGATTTTAAATCTAAAAGGTGTTCAGGTCTGAGATGATCAACTACTCATAATGTTTATCTATTGTTAAATCGAACTAAGGGTCGTAAGGTAAAATGGTCAAAATGTCACAAGTATGACCCATTCGCACGACTAACCATAAATATAGACCAGTCGTATGATTGGAGCATACGAATGAGCCCAACCGCATGATTGGAGCATACGAATGAGTCCAATCACAAGATTGGACCATGCGAATGAGCCCAATCTTATGATTGGAGTCACCGACTGTGTCATACATCTGAATGAACCTTAATCGTACAATTGGAGGTAAGCGATTGGGAAATCATACGACTGAATCTCAGTCGCATTACATAATTATGCGACTAGGCTCAGTCGCACGACTTATTCATACGACTAGGTTCAGTCGCACGACTGGGTGTGCCCTAGTATAAATAGAGGGTGAATCGGACTCAGTCGCTCCATTCACTCAAATCGCCCCCAAATCGTACGATACACCCATAATCTGCCAAAATCTCGTTTTATCTTCTTACACCTGTTTTTTGACACGTTCTGACCATCTGTATTTGCTCCATAGGTACTACACAACTCAGATTCGTGTTGAATAGATTACTACAACGTCACAATGGATCGACAGTGACCTAAGTTAAAACCGAACAAAGTTGGACAAATAAACTAGTAAACCAAGAGTTCTGAACATATAAAAGTGTTAGAAGCTTAATAGGTCATATGCGAACCTAATGAGTCTTCCTCAACGTTTAACAACAAGAATAGCTCAAAAATCAAATTTGAATGGATAACCTGTCAGTCATGCGATTGGACACACTGATGAACTCCAATCGTAGACTGAGCAAGACGACTAGACTCATTCGCACGACTGAGATAGACGAATGGTTCAATCGCACGACTGAACCATGCGTCTAAGCTCAATCGCACGACTGAGGCAAATGCATGAGCAATCGCACGACTAAGTCCAATCGCTAGACTCGATCGCACGTATGAGCTCAATCGCATAACTAGAGCTCAGTCGTCCAGCTCAGTCGCATGACTAAACTCAATCGCTCAGTTCAATCGCATGACTGAACAAAATGTTCAATTACATGAAACAAGTCTGGAATACTTTGACACGTACTAATGTTTATTTACTTTGTGTCACAGATGGTGAGCAGATGGCCCATGAGCTCCAAGCACAACATTTGTGCTTATCTCGATCTGACTTCCCGCAACTCTGCAGAGTTTGCCGGGATCATTACCTTCCTACGCCGCTCGAGAATATTTCGAGCGATATCTACACCGTGCACTCCTACCGATCGATACAGTAGGCGTTTTGGGAGAACGCTGCTGTAGACAGGTCTACTGAGCCATATCGTATCAGAAGTTCTTTATTTGGGGACGCCATAGAGATATCGGAGGAGGATCTATGAATGTTTGGAGTTCGGGATGATGCAGACTGTCCTACTAGACTACATCCCCTGACCGTCCGTGGCTATTTTCATGAGAGCCAAGTACTCTGGGGATATCAACATAAGCATGCTTAACAAGAGCAACTTGTGCCCCCAGTTTAGTACTTGGCACACGTACTTCTGCGATGCATAGCATCAAGGAAGGTGGTTTATGAGTTGTCAGACAGATGCAAAATGCATACGTCGCTCTGGTGCTCAACCATCCCTTCAGTTTCTCCAGGATGATCTTCACCACTTGGGGGAGACATCGAAGACAAGGGGAAAGAGGGCTTTTGTATGTATCCTTGATTCATCCAGATGATATCGACCAAAAGCTCCCCCAACTGCCTAAGGCTCAAGAAGATGCGGTCATCCTAAAATTATGGACGACACTACACTGGGGAGGATGAAAGTCTACCAGGGAAGCAGGTGAAACCCCCGGTAAGGAGATTGTTTGGGCATCTGGCCCGGGAAGACTATGTGGCGCCTTTGAAGAGGAAGTGGCACCACGCAGAGAGTGAGTCTGATTCTGAGCCGATAGCTATTCCTGATGATGACTCAGACGATGATGATAGTGGTGATGGAGTACAGCCCCGTATAATCTAGGGCTACTACTACCGATATGACATCTCCGTCACCCACCCAAGGAGGAGCTGAGAGGGCTAGCTTCCATAAGGGATTTCAGCCTGATGAAGAAGAAGTGATGAGGAGCCTCTGACGAGGACTGTGGGCAGCAAGGTGATTGCCACAGAGAGAGGCATGAGGGCTGTTGGTGGATGCCCAGTGGAGTCCGGGGATGCTACTGCTGAATCAGATCCTCATATGCCCCAGACCTGCTCAGTAGCCTAGGGGGAGCATCCGGATCTAAAGGATCCAGACTCAAAAGGAAGGCTCAGCCCCACGGGAAGAAGCCCAAGCGCCGAAGGCTGACACTACTCACCACCACCATATCCACTTCCACTACCTCAACCACCCAAACTACCACAACCACCACTTCACCTATTCCACACCTGTCACCCAATACAATCCACCCCACCATACAACCCACCACTACCATACATTCTACTGCTACCATACATCCCACTTCACAACCCACTCATATTCCACCACCAATATTCACCACCGCCACAGCTACCACCATGAGCCACCGAGCCGGTCCATCCTCCTTTCCAACAGGTTCATCCCTCCCTCCTATTGGAGTGGAGGAACAGCTAGCAGCACTGAACATAATGGTATGAAGCTGCTAGCTGCAGATGAGGAGAAGACAGCGAGACTACTTTAGCTTGAGGAGCAAAATGCTTCTCAAGCACATCAGATTGCCCAACTCCAGGAACAAAACATCCTGTCGACTAAAAAGATTGAGGAGTTGGAGTCTGCGAATAGGAAGATAATGCTAAAGCTGAAGGGGTCCCAAGCTGATCCTTGAAGATAAAGGAAGGAGACGGTGATGATGGTGATGACGATGAGGATGATGATGAAGCTGATGATGAGGAGGGTGACGGAGATTCTCATGACAAGAAAGATGATGACGATGAAGGAGATGCAACTACTCTCCCTCTGATCCAGGGCACGAACAAAGAACCAAAGGAAAGAAGATCAGAGAAAACCTTCGTCTGCTCCGTCTACCTCCCAATCTACTGAAGATCCAGCAATGATTCAAGGCAAAGTTCATGATTAGATGTCTATTTATTATTTAAACTATGTACTTTAAATCTTGTATCAAATTTTGTGTTATATATATAAAATTAAAAGGTTAAATCAACATCTGTTATGTGCTTAACGTATACTTACTTGTACTGTATGTGGTTGTGTAACAGGTTTAGCTAAACAGTTGATGAGCATGATGTTGTGCCCCTTCATCAATCGACTCAAAATTGACTATGATTCTCGATTTGCAAGGGATCGTACAATGATCGGTCAGTACACAACTGAAGAGGGGGAGATAATACATGATCTAACAGATGAACAGATTGCTGAACTGTTTAGTCTGAATCCTGATAAGCTGGTAAAAGATGCTCCAGAGGTCGATGTAGTCAGTGATGAAGAACTACAAGATGTCGACGAGGTGGAGATTGAGGACGTGACTGCTGATCATTATCCCCAGTATACTAACACTGAAGGCGAAGTACTACCAGATCTGGGGGAAACATTTGATAGTAGTATCTTCAACAAGGTTGAAGAGATGACAGTTACTAAAGTAGCTACAGCAGAAACTCCTCAGGCAGAGATGATGCTGATTTAGCATCCAAAAAGGCTGAGTGGGTAGCCTGCCTGAGGAGATGAAGAAACAGCGCGCGCCAAACAAATCGAATGCCTACACCAAGCTTTACAAGATAAAGAAGCATCAGAAGGTGTCTGGCAAGATTATCAGCTGGGCATACTTGAGGATCTCAAGTGTATGCTGTCAAGAGGGAAAAGGGGATAGAGTATTTCAGATTCCCACATGATCTGAAAACTCTCCCTGGATTTGAGCTTAAGCGACTAGCCAACTTGAGCCTCCTGTATGCTATTCCAGGAAAGGTATCAGGATGGTTTGAGAAGGCTCTAAAGAAAGAGTATCATACGAGGTGGGTCAATTTTAAACCTTACAGCCCAGAAGGTTGATTCATAAGACAGAGGTTGACCCCACTCAGGAAGACCAAGGTGATTTGAGATGGCACCCTCCGCGCACAATGTCACGTATTCCACTGAGGGAGATGCCACAAGATTTTGCACCCCATTTTAAATGGTGGTATTATGACTGGCGCACTGGTGAGGCCGTCATGCCATCATAGTTTTGGAAAAAGAAGGGAAGGTTGAGACAATTAGGGTATTCGACCCTATGTGGCTAACTAACTTGTCTGCTTCAGATGTCTACATCTTGTACAAGTGGCCACTGTTTTTGACACGCAGGATATTGTGCAAGCACTGCAGTTCTAACATGTTATACGTATATGCTTCGCACTGAATATTCATGCTGGGTTTCAAGAGAAGAAAGAGTGAAGAGATATGAAGAGTTCAAGAAGGAGTCAAAGCTTAGATAGAACTAGGTCCAAGGGGGAGTTTGTTGGTACACATGTCCCCAGTTCTCGTTTAGTGATCTTAAATGTAATAGACTTTCTTTTTGTAACACATATGTAATGTTGAATCAATGAAATGAAAACTCTTCAGTGAATGGTTGATTGATTGTTTAATGTCATATTAAAAATAGTTTCTGTTGTTACACGCATATTGAACACGTATATAGGTTATAGAGTTGTTAGACATGCTCTGAATCAATTAAGGTTCAAGAATGTGTTTAACTAAGTATTCTGATTCAGTCGCACGACTGGACCATGCGAATGGGCCAATCGCACGAATGAACCAGTGATTGGATCAATCACCGATTGAGTCATAAGACTGACTCAGTCGCACGAATGGTTCTGTCGTATGACTCAGTCGCACGACTGAGCCAGGCTTGGCTTAGTCGTACGAATGAAGCTGTAACCTATAAATACCACTTAAGTCGTGGAAAAACGTAACACTTTGAGAATTATCACCCTAGCCATTCCTGTTGCCAGAGAGTCCCTTCCAACTTCATAGAACGTTCTGATCGATTCTAATCAATTCTTAACGTATTCTCATCGTTAGTTTGATCAGATTAACGTTCTCCATGATTGGATCGCCAATCAAATAGGATTCCGCACTATTGATTAGTTTTCAGTTCGAATCAGTTAGTACTTCGTACGTACATGGTCCTAACAGTTCTTTGATTGTAAAGCACTTAGAGTTTCCTTGGGATTTCTGTGTACATGTACTTATGTACTTGTGTATTCTAGGTAACCTTTAAGGTTGTCTTTCCACTTGTTCTTGTCAAGTTAAGCCTTAGATATCTATCACGCATATCAGGTGAGTTCATGCCCCACTGTTTACTTAACCTCTTTGGGGGAGATAGCATACTGGTAACTTTATTAACGCTTATACATTTAAGATGAGTAAATATTAATATAGTGTTGTTTACCATGATAAAGTCTTCACACTTTCGAATTGTTAATATTGAATAG